>JAODJU010000036.1:4082255-4095222 GCA_026776725.1 Gnathonemus echidnorhynchus | reverse complement strand
GCGGCAGTGACCACGAAGTGCACCTGTGTAATGGGTTGTGTCACTATAAGCTGTTACACTCACCAGGATGGAAGGCACACTGAAAAACACGGGTGAAGTACTTCGAAGTGACCAACAGAGGGGGCCGACGGACAGAATTCAGGGGCCCTGAACCCAAGGTTCGTACCCTAACTACCCTGTGCGGAGATCGCAGTCAGATGCTCAATCTGATTTTAAGCAAGTTTTTGTTAATTAGCTTGTTAAGCCCCTCTGAATTTTCTCATTTTTAATGGGAAACCATTTAAACCCTACATTCAGTCAAGGTTTACTTTAGAAATAGAATAGAGTCAAATTGAATAGAATAGTCTTTATTCGCATTGCACAACATACATTGGAATTTAACATGTTTACTCAGCAAGAATTGCATAAATTCAGTAGCTAGCACTCCCTGTGAAGATGCTACAGAGATGACAGATGGGTTGTGAAACTGGGTACAGACAGATTAGACTTCATCCATCTCCTGTTGACTTATGTGGGTCTCTGGGGGCCTGGAGTCCATCCCAGGCAGCACAAGGCACCAGAGTCCCTGAGGGAAACACTGATCACAGCTGATCAGTGGAAAAACAACTACCTAAAACGAACAATAACCTGGTTTTGTTTAAAGCCACAATAAGTGATTTTGGCCATTACACACGAATTTATTTATTTGAAAAGTTATTTTTCAAAACAGCAGAGATTGTGTGTAGTTACCCGCAATGCCATAACCCTCTCATTGAAGACCAGAGTCAGTCCTATAATCTGTATACTTTTTACAGCTCCACAAGGCAGTTATCATCCTAACCTCAACCTGTAGCAACTCATAATGTAATTATCTTCTGATGATGCCATTAAAATCCTGAAGCTTATTCAAATAACTTAGTATCTGTGTACGTAGTGCAGTAACATTATATGCCATTTGTTACATTATGAATACTACAAGGCCTCACCTTACTTAAAGCCCTAAGGATGTGAGCATGTCTGTCTACTCCCCTGGCATCCAGTGTGTCCCTCCGTGAGGCTTCAGGGGCACCGATTCACGCACATCTCACTGCTTCTAGCCAAGACGCCATCATCTTTCCTTCTACTAGGTGTGGGAAAGTACAGTAGAGCGACTATCGTGCTGCACAAGGCAGCACTAGCTCGTGTGCTGCTGCCAGGCGTATGACTGCCCCCGGTTTATTTTTGTATACATTTACTGAATTCTGTATGTGCGAGTCATCGTTAGTCACATAGTGTCTCAGTCAGACACTGCCCGCATGTAGGTCCCGCACCTCTGGGTCTTCTGGAGATAGCTTAGCAAGAACTTTCAGCATCACAATTATACTGGGACTTGCAAATACAAACTCTTACACCAATTAACACTCTTACTTCCCTTCTTTTACTCCCTCTTGTGTGTGTAAGTGAATAATATAAAGTCTTGTCATGGGAATGCTAAAGTAAACATGCTGTATAAATAATATCAACATAAATAAAGTGTGCCTAGTGACTGGCTAATTATAAGACACACTGGTCTGTTTCCTCCATTTCCTCTTTTCTCAGATTTGCTGTAGATAAACAAGACACTGATGGCTATGACAGGTGTGCTCCAGGTGCCAGTCCTGGGATCTACCTGCTTTCTGTCTCAACAAGCTGAAAACATTGGAACTGAGGGGGGAGGGAGGTTAACATTAGGAGGCATGTTTGATCGGTTTTCTGAGAAGGTCTTGTCTTAGGTGAATGATTTACCTCATGCAGAGGGGGGTCGTGGGCTGGATGGCTCCACCGGCAGGCATGCATGCTGTGACCTTTACATTTTCCTGAAAGTGACTGTGCCTCTTGACTCCGAGCCATGGCTGACCTGGGCATGTTGATAACCCATCTCAGTGGGAGGGAGTATAGTCATACTCAGTTGGCCAGAACTTGTTTATTAATGGCTTTTGATTCTGCTGGCTCATTAAATTTCTAACTGCACAAGTGATGCGGGCAGGGTGGCCAGGGAAGCTGTGAGCAGGTGAGTCTGGAGTTGGTGGGACATTTTAATACAGGCTGTACATTCCATGCGACACCCTCTGGGTGTGGGCGTCCTGCTTGGGGACCCTCTGGGTGTGGGCGTCCTGCTTGGGGACCCTCTGGATGCGGGCGTCCTGCTTGGGGACCCTCTGGATGCGGGCGTCCTGCTTGAGGACCCTCTGGATGCGGGCGTCCTCCTTGGGGACCCTCTGGATGGAGGCATCCTGCTTGGGGACCCTCTGGATGGAGGCATCCTGCTTGGGGACCCTCTGCGTGCAGATGTCCTGTGTGTGGACCATTTGGTTGCAGGTGTTCTGCTTGGGGACCCTCTGGATGTGTGCGTCCTCCTTGGAAACCCTATGGGTGCAGATACTCTGCTTGGGGACCCTCTGGTTGTGGGCGTCCTGCTTGGGGACCCACTGGATGTAGGTGACCTGCTTGGGGTTTGAGGTACTGCTGATGGCGGGGGGGGGGGTGTTTCCGTGGAGTGCCCAAGCAGGTTTGTTGGCTTGGCAGGTCTCAGCGTGCCCCAGGAAGGAGGGGGGCACTGGGGCTTTGTGTGTGTGAGGCAAGGTCCAACGTGATCCTAGAATGCCCTGCAGCAACTGCCATCCAGTAAGCCAGAGAGCTCCTCAACAATATCTGAGCATGCTGATCTGGCGGGTCTATCGGGCCCACTGGACACACTCAGATGTACGTTATGGGGAGCTTGGGCACATCAGTTCGCTAACTGCATGTCTGTAGACTTCAGCGGGAAACTGGAGTACCTAGCAGAAAGCAGCAGGATGTGGAGAGAACATGCAAATTCCACACAGGGAGCACAGGCGGGATCCAGAACCCTCAAACTGGCAGCATGAGGTATCTGTGCCACCCCCTGTGCCACCCCGCCATCCTCAGTGAATATATGTCAACTATATATATCTTACATTGCCGTAACAAACACACTGAACTACATTGCATTGTGTCACATTAGATTAGCTGGTGCTTCTTTAGGATAAGTGATGTCACACTGCACTTTCAGCACTTGCCCCTTCAGTGTTCTATTCTATGAAAAGAGCTGCTTGGTATTGTGAAGTCTTTAGGAGAGCATCCAATCAACAGCTGTGTTTTGTTGCTATTTAGCAATGAATGAAAAAGGTGTGGATTGTGTGAATCTATATGAGTTTGTAGGGCAACACCGTGTGTGTGTGCATTCAGAGTGACACCTGCTCTGGTGTGTTCGCGTAAATGTCTAAGATTATACGCACTTCTGGTACGCTGTCTCAACTTAGCTGTCTGATACCGCCCAGTTTCTTCTGTTCACTCTGTTTCTCTGTATTGCATCTCATTTTCCAAATTCATGTTATATTGTAGTGAAGCTCTGTGCAGACACGTTGGTATGTCTAACCCCAGGGGCTCATTCTGTTAACAGCTGGTTCTTTTGCATGCAAGAGCTCTCTCCTCTCCTGGGTATCTCTTCTCAGGGTTTATCTTAAAACACCTCTTTTCATTTTTTTTAAAGGATGGTAAACTAGTTTCCAAGGAAATGCCCGTTGAGTTGATTAAGCAGAAAAAGCCCCTGCTCTTTGAACGTGGGACAGATGTCATCAGTATTTACTCTTTGTCTTCCTTGTTCCTTGTACCAGCTAATTCAAGACCTGGATTCCAGTGGCGACATCACTTCTGGCAGTTAGTGATTGGTTCAGGCTGAGGAGTCAGATGAAACGGGCCAGTGATTTACAGCGAAGGATGGTGCCACCTGCTGTTCTATCCACATACTTCTCCCAGCACCAGGCCTAACTGAAGACTCCAACTCCCAGCGAACTGGTGGAGCAGCTCTGAAGTCATGAGTATGTTTGGCATCTGTATTTGCCCCCCCTGGGAGATCCAACTCCTGCATATTCCCAGCACGGTTCATACTGTACAAACACTATATGGACAAAAGTATTGGGACACTTGGCCATTACACCCATGGGAACTTCTATGACACCCCCTACTAAAGTGATATACATCAATATGGAGCTGGTCCCAGCTTTGCAGCTATAACGGTTCTCACTCTTCTATGAAGACTTTCCACGAGATTTTGCAGTGTATCTGTGGGAATTTTTGCCCATTCATCCACAAGAGCATTTGTGAGGTCAGGTACTGATGTTGGACGTGAAGGTCTGGCTCTCAATCTCCATTCTAGTTCATCCCAAAGGTGTCCGATGGGGTTGAGGTCAGGACTCTGTGCGGGGCAGTCAAGTTCTTTTACACCAAACTCACCCAACCATGTCTTTATGGACCTTGCCTTGTGCACTGGGACACAGTCATGCTGGAACAGAAAAGGGTCTCTCCCAAACTGTTCCCACATAGTTGCTGTCCAAATTGTCTTGGTATGCTGAAGCATTAAGAGTTCCTTTCACTGGAACTAAGGGGCCCAGCCCACTCCCTGAAAAAGGATCCCACACCATTATCCCTCCTTCTGGTTCAACCATGGCAGCCCATTACATGAAGCTCCTGGTGCACAGTTTTTGTGCTGGGGTTAATGCCAGAGGAAGTTTGGAACTCCACAGTTATTAAGTCAACAGAGCTTTGGCGACTTTTCCGCACTATGTTCCAACAGAGCACTTGGCGACCCCGCTCTGTTACTTTACACAGTCTGCCACCTCATGGCTCAGTTTCTTTTGTTCCTAAATGCTTCCACTTTGCAGTAATCCTGCTTACAGTTCCTAACAGGGAAAAAATTCCCTGACTTATCGCAAAGGTTACATCCCATGACAGTACCACTCTTGAATTCCCTGAGCACTTTAGAATGACCGATTCTTTCACAAATGTTTGTAAACCTGATTGCATGGGTAGGTGTTTGATTTTATACAACTGTGACAATGGATCTGAATGAAACACCATAATGACCTTAATGATGAGAGGTTTGTCCCAATGCTTTTGATAGTGTATATTATGGGAAACAGCTCATGAACAGAAAGGTCATCACCTCGATCTCGGCGGTAGACTAGCTTTTTAGACCTCAGTTATATTTTTTCTTTTTTCCTGTTGCATTCTGGGAGAATCTTTGCAGTTGTCACCTTTCTGTTTGGATGCCATTCTGATTGCCAGTGGTAAATAGCTATGTGTCACTTTTCTGAGCATCAAGGCTGATAATCAGACACTCTATGCAAACTATAGTATAAATGGATGTCAGAGGAGCAGGTCAGGGGTAATAAACAGAGGGAAAGTCACCGTGAAGCTTTGGAGATATGATCTGCACTAAAGGTCTGCCGGTGGGTCAGTGATAACCTGAGGCCTCCCTGCGTATTGCCTTTGTTCAGGTTACTGGGGCCACTTTTCCCTGCCAGAGTCTATTTGAGGCTGTTCTTAGATGTGTGTCAGCAATGGAGGTTTATTTACAAACACATGTTCTAGTATTCAGCCGGTTCAAAATAAAAATGCATTTTTGTAAGGATAATGCCACCTGTGCCGCTGCCGTCTAACTGCCTTATATTGGATCTTGTTGCCTTTCTGCTGACTCAAACACAACGTGTAGCTCCTTAACACAGCACAGTGCTGTTAATATCACTAGTAAGGAAACCAGGAGCACTGATTGCTATGGAGGGTCTACATTGGCCTCACTCTCTTGCAGGAACACGCCCCCTGATGGCTGATCTTGGTCGGGGAGACTGTGAAACAAATGACTGTCTGCTTAAATTAATATCCTTATTGCATTATTTCAGACTGTGCTGTCACTTTCCAACCACTTTCTATTTATATGTTAACTTTATTTTGATTTTTGTTTATTTATAAATTTCTGTTTTCTATTGCTTTTAATTCCCTTCCCTTAACTTTTTACAGCTCCCTCTATTTCTCTGTACTATCCACCGGGACTCGCAGAATCACAGTCCCTACCTTTACGTTGCACAGTGTATTGATGTATAGGAATGATAATAAAAACTTTGAAATTGAAACTAATTGAATAATATGAACCTGATTTTGATGCTGGGGCGATACACAAACAAAGCACGAAGGCATTCGAAAGCCTTGGTGCTTGGTCTTACTTCAGGAGGAAATTGGAGTGATGAGGACACGAATGGATATTCTGAGAACGTGGACAGGTTTGTACAAATATTTTTATTTTATTACAACTTTTGGTCAGAATTGACTACCTTTTGCATGGATTCCAGATAGACTGACCCCTCGTCCGCATTTCACCCAGACTGCCCAGATTTCCAGCCTCTGTCCAAACATGAAGTTCAGACTGAATTATTTAAAACATGTAAATCAGCTGGGGGTGGGGTAGACGGGCTATAACCTGAGTCTGCGACTTAATAGGGGTCCAGTAAAGTTGGGTACAAGAGATTAACTCTTTCTGGTACCTGCTCAGATCATGCTACTGTCCAGTTCTGAGAGGGAACGGGCTAGTCTCGTCTTTTTGATGCCCCAGTGACTGTGAAGACCCCTGTCCCAACTTTGCAGTTAATTTCTGGGGCATCGAATGAATCACATGTCTGTCTCGAGTGCTTTTGCAGCACATCTGAGTGGGTCAGTCATGCAGGAGGAACTGGAGGAGAACGAAGGACATGACACTGTGCTCCAAGTTCATTGCCCGCCGTTAGATGTGAAGGCACCGTGTCGCTGGCTGCTCGAGGATTCGCTCAGGCCTGACTGATCTGGCGTGGCTTCACAGCACGACAACATGCGTTGGAGATTCCCACCAGAGGCGTGCATTCCAGGGAAGGCATTTGCATTGGTAAGCCTTCCCCACATCTGGTTTGGTCTGCCCTTTCCCTGGTAACTATAACAAAAAATCCCCACTCTGCACACAAGTTCAGATTCTCAGTAGTGTCAGCTAGATGATAAGTCTAACCCTAAATCAGGAGGGCCCACACTTGCTGTCCTTGATACACTTTGTAGTCAAACCCCTGCTTGCTGACATTGCAAGTGCCGAATGGTCTCTGCCAGATCCCCAATGTTGACTGAGAAGTGTCCGCACAGAATCTCGCATATAGAGGGCCGATGTCTTCGGCAATCCATAAATAACACAGGACAACTCATGTGGTGCAGTGCATCTCACTGGTTCTGTGGTTCTTGTCCTGATGAAGTTTTATTTGCTGATTTCCTCATGCCTCTTATTTAAAGAAAAAAACGCTTGTCAAAGCTTAGTTTCTTAGATACTGTAGCCATTGTCGATGCAACGTCCCAGGACAGTTATAGATTCAAGCTTGAGTTGTTCTCAAGTTTTGCTGAAAACAGTGGGCGGTGCAGTTGTTTGTAAGTAGGAGCCGTGAGTGTTGGGCTGCGGGTGACTGCGTGATGGTTCATTAGGCATGCAGCTGTGAGAATGGTGTGGCGGAGCAGGTGCCTCAGCGGCTAAAGATGCGTAACTCAACAGTACCTGTATACTTTGCTTTGCTAAAAACAACTTAGGGTCCCATGCAGCTTTGTCACCCTATTAGACAAAGGCCCTTAGGCGGCTGTGTCTGTGCTGCGCTTCATTTGTCAGTCATGACATCCTACATTCCCCCAAAACATACCTGATTAGATTTTTACATTTATTCAACAGAACCTTTTGTCCAATGTGACATACAAGTCAGGCAGATAGTATCTGTGTGCCACAAGTAGAAGGAGGGTTCCAGTCCCTTCTTTGTAGACTGGGGTTTGAGCTCCCCAGAGGACACTGGGTTTGAGTCCCAGTGCGACAGGGGTTTGTGTCCCCTTGCGCGGGAACCAGTGAAAGTCCCCTATCGAGAACATATGTGCTTAAAGTCCCATGTTTTTGGTGGTATATTATTATTATTATTATTATTCATGCATTATTTTTGTGCTCATTTCTGCGCTAATTGTTATACTTATTTTAATGCCTTTCTTTTAGATGTGGTTACAACTGTGCTATATGAATAAATAAAATAAAGATTGACAAGCATACAGCGGTCAAGGAGCCAATTTAGGTGCAAGTGCCGGTAGGCTAAGCTAACAATGATTGACCAGTAAGAAGTACATGACAAACGGGAAGGAAAGATAGATAAACTTAAACCCCCCAAGCTGTACCCAGAAATGCGCTAAACTTGTCATACGTTGGGCAAAATCTGATACAACATAGAATCAAGTATATTAAAGGCAGAGACAGTAGAGACATGTTGTACCTGAAGACATAGCAGGCTGCGCGATCCTCAGAGCACTGCTGACTCGATCCTCGGGGCACTGCTGACTCGATCCACAGGGCACTGCTGACTCGATCCTCGGGGCACTGCTGACTCGATCCTCGGGGCACTGCTGACTCGATCCACAGGGCACTGCTGACTCGATCCACAGGGCACTGCTGACTCGATCCTCGGGGCACTGCTGATTCGATCCACAGGGCACTGCTGACTCGATCCTCGGGGCACTGCTGACTCGATCCTCGGGGCACTGCTGACTCGATCCTCGGGGCACTGCTGACTCGATCCTCAGCTTTTGTGGCCTAACCTTTCACCTCAGCTCTTCAATCGAGGGGGATTTGCATGTTTTCACTGTGATGGCGGTGGGTTCTTTCCAGACACTCAGGTTTTCTCCTGTAGACCTAAAGCATACGCTTCAGGTGGCACTACACTGTCTTTAGTGTGCAACACCTTAGGATAGACTTGTGAGTGCTGCTTTCTGCTCTGGCGAATGTATGTGTCTCAGCTGAAGGTCTCTCTGAAGCTATGAGCAGCTCATAAAAATCCCCAGGCTTGAAGCTCCTTTGCATCTGCCCACTGCATGCGCCCAGGCTTTGTAGAGCCTCGGCACACGAGGAGAGATTCAGCGAGAAGCACGACCACTGTGAGGCCCGAGGACGAGGTGAGGACTCACCCACAACTGTAGTAAGTGTGCAGCACTAAACATGGCTTCTCTGGAGTAAGTCATGTTTCTCTATCGGCAAAATATTCTTTTGACTCTGGGCCACAAGTGAAGTCATGAATTATGTTTTGATTTAGATATGAGCCACATAGGATACTGCTTCATGTGCTACATTATGGCTCTTAGTTTTGCATGCATGTTTATACTTACTAGATCTGTAGGTTTTGCGAATTTAAGGGAATGCAGTTAACATCAGAGTCAGAGGAAAAGAGACGTCGGTGAGTTTGTGTGATAGGAGTCAGTCCAAGGAAACCCAAATAGGCAAGGACTAGTAGGCGGGGGAGTGGAAGTTGTGTGCCATGGGAACTTTACTTTTGCTTAAATATCCTTTCAGTGGAAATTCAGTTTTATAAAACATCATTTTAAGTCAGCAGTAAGGGTGCGGGAAATGCTGTCTTCAAAAACAAGCTTTTCAAACACATGCTCGGCCTGAGTGCCAGCGGCTTCAGCGCCCGTGGTGATCGATGAACCTTGCACACAGGTGTTTCCGCTCCAACACTGATAGAGCGACTGCACGGCTTTCGGCCGCCGTCTGAAATAATCTTTGCAGAATCAGGGAAGCCAAACTCCAGATTTCTGAAATGACGCCTCATGGCTGTCTGGTCTAATGGGCCAATGTGTTTCCGTTCATGTAACTATCCGCCTATAGGGATTAAAAATAAATGAAGCAGCCTTTTATTCTTTAAATTTGCCCCCTTCATTGCTTTGGGTGTCCAAGGAAGCTGGGGACTCCAGGCTGTAATTGGCAGGCTTTTCAGAGGCGTCACAAGGTGACAAAATATTATTATAAATAGTGACACACCAAACAACTGATCTTTCGTGAACTGAGTTTAAACACCATGTATTCGTTTACTTAGGTGCTTCATGATATTGTGAGTGGGGATAAAGTGGGGGTGTTGATTTAAGGCTGTCTGGGATTCATTTAAGTGCATCTTTGACAAACTACTTACCTTTCACTTCAGTTGAAACATTTTGTGAGGCAGATTTTTATGCTGAAATATCCCTTATTTTTGCCCTTTTTCTTCTTGCCGAGGTCATAAAATATTCTTACAGCCTCCCTTCAGAAAATGTAAGCTGGGGTGGAGCCCCACCCCCCCCCCCCAAAGTCACATATCACTTCTCTGTGGTTGGTAGATTAGTCATTTTGGCAATAACGTATTCAGAAAGCAATGGAGAGCAGATGGAGGCTACCAGGCCACACAGCGTGGAGAAAAAGTATTACTGCAGAAAAATAAATATTGTATTTATTAACGGAACCATAGGTGAACGAGAAAAGAGTGATGAAAAACATTGTAGCGGATGGTCATCTCAACATTTAGCCTTTTCTAATTTATTCAATTTTAAATTTTAATTATTTAAAAAAACATTCTTTTTCACAAGTTAGTAATGAATTTGTTTATTACTGGAGTAAATCTGAATACTCTGAATACTATCGAACTGACTGACCAATCATCTACGAGATTTGTCATCAGTCATAAGAATTGCCTTTTCCATAATTGTTAAAATTCTGTGATGTTCTATTTGAAGTTCTATTCTATTGCCAATCTGTGGTCATAGCACCAGTGTGGGTCTGGGTCTTTGTGCTGGTGAGTGGGTGTGTGACACCATCCTCTTCTGTCTTGGTGTTCAGGCTCTAATCATCAGGGGAACACAGCTGTGGTTGGAATACAGTGACATCACTAGAGGTTTCATCTTTGGCACATAAAAAGCGGCCGACAGAATTGCTCATCGAGAATATTCACCTTGCAGTCACAGCCTATATGTGTATTATCCCTGCAGGGCGTTAATAAGACACTGAGCCACCAGGAGCAGAATATGCACTGGGAAAAATGTAAGTACATGATTGTTTTGAAGCTGCTGATTCTTGAACTGACAGGTATATGAACACTGAGATGCTGTCTGAGGCTTCTATCAGGAGAATAAAGGTTCTCTTTGAAGGTTGGAGAAGTTCCTTCTGGAGAAGTTAGACAGTGCTGTTAAACGCCCAAGAAAAATTCTAAGGCAGAAGAAATTTAATCCAAATCAAAATACAAAAATGATTATGTGAAGTAGTTTCATTTTAATGATCCATTTTATACTGAACTCAGTGTGCAGTAATTGTGATTTCCTACTGCAATATTCTACATCTATACGCCCCTAGGAGGCGGGGGGGGGGTTAGCGTTTTGTACGTTATATTTGTGGGAGTTTGCTGCTGAGGGGTTATGACGAAGATTAGCCATTTCCACCTGTTGAAAAGCATGTAGCCATGCTGGCAGCGTGAGATCGAGTGTACTGGGGCGTCAGCTGCCGTTTTGTTAGCTACACTGAACAGAGACATTTTTTTTTCTTTGTAAAAACCTTTTGGTGACTCATTTGTTCATTATTTTGTTGTGCAGTAGATGAATTGAACAGAATTGAATCAATACATTTTTTCCATAGTTGTTTCATCCTCCAGACAATGAGTCATACATGAGATGTAATTAACATATTTATATTTTTATTGTTTTATGATCAACTTTAGATGGGTCACCAAAACTTTTAAGGGTTAGGATTAGGGTTAGGGTTAGGATTAGGGTTAGGGTTAAAATAATCTCAATAATGTTTGTATATTTTATAATGAAACGAATGATACTGGGATTGGAGCAAAAGTGATGTGCTGCAGGAAACCTGGGCTTTTTCATATTAATTTTTGTTTTTCAGTCTCATATTCATTAAAGAGGTTACAAATCCAATTTTTGGAGGGAATTTTGTATCACTCAAGTTGAACCCGACTGACGGTGGAGTCATTTGCAAGGGTGGTATGTTAAATACTAGACAGATTCACACATCCAGATCAATCGTTAAAGACCACGGCTGAAATGTATAACATTTCTCTGAAAAGAAAAAGGTTCATTTACATAAAACAAATGTAATGAAGAAACACTTTTTTTTTGTCATGCAGTATAATTAAATTAGATATTTAAACAAAATGTTTGTTCCTTGAAGACGACATTGCAGTCTGTGATAAGCATATGGTTATGCCCGACTCAAGCTGGACGGAATCTATATTTCTCCGCAGTGTAATCTGCACTGAAAAAACATTAAGTGGGCATCCACACTGTGGTACAACTCTCTCAATGTCAAAGAGTAGAATCAATCATCTATCTATTAGGCAGATTTTGGCTGGACTTGGAAGTGGCGTATCGATAAGCAAACAAGACTTTTCCACTCTGCTGACTACTTTGATGGTTCGTAGGTGAGGGTGGTGGTGATCGACGTGGTAAGTGTGAGGTGGGATGCTCTCCACAGAGTGACATCTCTCACGTTGCTGGGCGACGGCTACCTGTGCCTGATCTCTCATCTGTGGCTCTGAAATCCTGCCTGTAGCTCCTCACTGCAGCTGGAAAGGAGATGAAGTAAGGTGAAGTGCAGCCAGAAAACGTGTGATTTTGAGATTTTCCGGAGAGAACCATACCACACATGAGAAACTCTTTAATGTTTGGTAAAAGGTATTTGCAGGAAGTGTGCTTTCTTATGTAAATATCCCGATGCTAACCATTTCACAGGCTATAGCAAGTAAACACTGAAACCAGCCTGTCTAATTCTTAGCTTATTGCTGTTTTAGTGCCTGGAGCCAAATATAACTAAACCAACCAGGTAAAGATGAATCTAAGTTGATACCAAAAATGTCCAGTAAGGAGGTTCAGCCAATTAAGTATCTTAGTGACCGATAGGACCAAGATACCATCAGGGCAGTTTTTTTGGTTGGTCCTTTATGGCAGCATATTAATTTTGATATGCAAAGCTGAGCAACGGCTACTGAGGCCTGTAGCCCAGCGCAGCTGTGTGCCTGTTTCTGCCCCCTGACCTTCCTCTTTTTTTTGGAGCTCTGCAAGAATGTGTGTGTGTCTGTGTGTGGGTGGGTATGTGTGTGTGTGTGTGAGTGTTGGTAGTGTGTGTGTGTGCGCGCGTGGCGTGTATATATGCATGTGTCTGTGCGTGGCGTGTGTGTGTGTGAGTGTTGGTAGTGTGTGTGTGTGTGGGTGGGTTATATATACAGGGATGGACATAACTGGTACACAAGTACGCATTCAGACTAAGGGGGGACATGATCCAGGTCTATAAGATTCTAACGGGTCTGGATGCTGTTCAGCCAAATGGCTATTTCAA
>JAODJU010000036.1:4069238-4081759 GCA_026776725.1 Gnathonemus echidnorhynchus | reverse complement strand
TTAAGTTCTCCCCAAACGAGCTTGATGGGCCGAATGGCCTCCTCTCGTTTGTAAATTTCTTATGTTCTTATGTTCTTTGGCTATAATCATTAAATAATCATTAAATTTAGAAAATGCCAAAAATCTTGCATTTTGTTTGGTTACTTATGGTTGCGGTTAGGATTGGGTAGGGGTTATGGTTGTCAACACATAATTATATAGTACAGGAGACAAATATACAGAATCTATATCAGATCCAGATATGAGAAAATGAAATTCCTGAAGTAGAGGCAAATAGGTTGGTCTGCACTGAGAAGGTCTTCAGTAGATGTTCTGAAGACCTACTTGATGGCCACCAAGAACATTGTCTTTTTATTCCATGTCAGCTGAAAGATTATGCTTTTTACCAGTGCTTTGCTCACAGGTATTACTACAGTGTCTATCCTGCACTTAAAGCCACACTGTGTTGGCACTTGCTGATTGAGGATGTTAGCAGGAGAATTTGGCTGCTGGTAAACAAACAGTGATGACCTCTTTGCAGCAGTGGCTCTGCCTCTCCTCTGTCATTCATAATGGGAGCCTTTAAACCGTTAGATGAGTTTTTGATAACAATCAGCCAGTACCTACTTTCATTTCACGTTTTGTCCTGTTTGTCAACGCTAGTTTTTCAGGCCTCTGCAAGTTTCGTATGCAGGGGGGGGGGGGAGGAACATGTCACACTCAATTAAACTTTCACTCAGTACTCCTCTTAGGATTGTGGGAGCTCCAGTTTCCACTGTGGCTTCCCTAGGTTCACACACACAGAAGACCCCAGACCTTTCTGACAGGCTTCTTCCATGAGTTCAGCAGCACAAACCCTGTTGGTTGAGAACCCCCCCCCCACTCTGTCACAGACGGCTTTGCCATGGATGTGGTTAAAGGTTCTCAGAAATTGAGGGTTGGTGTATCCATCTAAAGCATGAAACAGAGCATTCTGCCAGTGTCTGAATGCTGTATGGCTGGGCACAGGAAGAAAGAGACAAAAAGCCAATTATATCATATGTAATTCAGGACCATAAGAATTAGACTAGATATGCATTTATAATGCATTTCTAGCATGTAGAAAATGCTGTCGTACTGACACAAAACAAAAAGCTATTCGAAAAACATAACAGGACATATCTTTACTACATATGACAAACTGTACCACACCATTAGTGCTGAGAACTTTATACATGATGGTTTTTATAACATTGGAAGAGTGGCCGTGAGGGCATGTATCAGTGAGTGTATGTTGAGACTCTTGCCCCTCTCATAGCGTGGTCTAATGTTTGGGGTTTAAAAAGATTGTATTACAGGAAGAGGCTTAGCTGTTAGTCTTCATCAGTTTGAGATGTGAATTTGGGGCTGGTTTGGTGGGCTTAACCAGCGTTACTTTCGTTAAAAAAAAAAAAAAAAAAAAAAAAACACGAAAGGGGGTTTTCCTAAGCTCTTGGATGATTGGCCTAGACAAAAAATGGCTTGTAGAATCAAACATGGAAGTTCATGTTAGTGCAACCATTTTAGAGCCCTGAGCTAACAAAACACAGCAAATGTTACTGAATAGTTTGTGGGAATCCGTACTGTGTTTTCTCTGGAATAGTCTGTAATTGCACTCCCAGCCTGTCTGTGTTATCTTAGTCCTGAATGGGGGCGTCTCTGAACATGTGTCATGTAATCCCTTCGCATCCTTACATTAATATACTCTTGTTTTGGGGCTCCTGAGTATTAAAACAGCTGGGAGAATAAATGAATAACCTATGAGTTTCAAATTTAATTCACTTATTACTTTCATTATTACATACTTTTGGAAGTCGATTTACTCTACAACAGGGGTGTCAAACTCCAGTCTTGGGGGGCCGGAGCCCTGCACATTTTTAGGTTTCCCTTCATTTAACACACCTGATTCAGGTCCTTGGGCCTCCTTGTGCTAAATACCACACTGCATTTGAGCTGATTAATTTGTGGTGGAACTGGGAACGAGCTAAGCTACACAGGGCTCCGGCCCCCCAGGACTGGAGTTAGATACCCCTGCTCTACAAAGAGCGAGTTGAGGGAGGAGTAAAGACAATTTCCCCACAGGGATCGATAAAGTATCTATTATTATTAATAATAATAATAATAATAATAATAATAATAATAATAATAAGTGGCAAAAGTCCCTGACTGTTGCTCTTTAGTCCATGACATGTCAATGGTGGCAGTTCTTTTGTAATTCTTGTAACTACAATGGGGTAGAAATGTCTTTTTTAGAAGCTGCTACTGCTTGGGGTAACACTTTACTTGAGGGGGCACAAACAATGTAGTAGGCCATTACTTATGTATTAATTATGCACAAATTAAATCAGCTACATACTGATCTCATGTTCATTCATCATTAATGAATCATGATGCTTCTTTTATCTGAAGTATCTACTGCAATTCTTCCTGATTTGTTCTTCAGTAGCAACAGAGTAGCAACTGTATTTGTGCACCTCAAGTAAAGTGTTACCATGCTGAATTGACCGTGTCATTCTGAAAGTCTTATACAGTGTAAATCAATTCTCAGCAAATTACTTCTAAAAGAGGTCTGTTTCAAATATTATTACATTTACTGATTGAACTAAGACATTTTTTCTTCTACTGTAATCTAAAATCTCGTGTTTCTACCAGGGTATCACATGGAATCACATGACCTGCTCTAGAACACGTCAACATTGGTGTGACCATGACTGCGGTCATGAGTGAACATTGTTTTGATGGTTTGATGAAAATGTGAAATGGTTGTGTCCTCATCATGTGTTTAATGGACACCTCTCTAATTTGTGTCTCCTGTTTTTGTTTCAGTCATTCATAGTAACATTATCTGCAAACTAAGAGGTCCAAAGAGTGAAATAAGCTTTTGAAGTAAGTTCATAGAATGATAGGCCTGTAATCCCAACTCCTGTGCACCTCACAGCCAAACCTTTAACAAAAGGGGGTAACACTTTACTTTAGGCAGAACAAGTAATGTAATAGCAATACATCACTCTTACTCAATTAATTAATTAACCAGTAAGTATTAGTTACGTACTAATTCCATGTTAGTTCATCATTAATAAGATATGACGGTTCATGTATTTCTTGCAGTAACTACATTAATGTATGATATGTTGTTGAGTGTCTTAGTCTACTTATTTGTATCTTAGTTAAAGTGTAAACTGTCACCCAACATGGTTAAAAAGAGAGATAAACACCATCCAGGTTGATAAGACTTAATCTAGGTTTATTGCACTTGAGTTGCTTTCAATTCTGCAACAGAATTGGAGACTTAACTGATGTAAAATGTACATTTCAAGAAAAACAGAAACTAATTCACCGTATAACAAGAAAGCAAAAGGTTTTATGAAGTGTTCATAATGCACAAATCCGTCATGGTTTAACAGCTTTCGGGGTAAAAGCAAACACACCTGTGTGTACTAACAGTGCTGTTGCCCTAGATCGCCTGTTTCATTTATGGGCAGATGTGCCTGAGTAGTGTCTCCAATCTACTATGTGTTACCTTGATTTTGTGCCAGGCTGCTGTTAGGCATTTCGCAAAATCTTAAAAACTGCACCTCTGTTGAAAATACAGTCTTGCTTCCTCCCTTTTGAACAATTACAGACCTATTTCAAATCTTCCTTTTATTGGCAGGAGTGCTGAAAGAGCTGCTTACAATCAGCTCAGTCACTTTTTAAAAGTAAGATTTCGAGCAGATCATACCACTGAAACTGGTTGGACCTGAATGACATTCGCATAAATACCAATTGAGGAAAAGTATCCATTCTTGTTCTTTTAGATCTCACTGCAGCGTTTGATATTATTGATCATGAAAGTTTATTAGATAGAGTGCCAAACTTGGCTGGAGTTTCTGGAACTGCCCTTAGTACGAGTGTGAGTCCTATTTGGATGTCAGGGCCTGTTTGGTTGCGGTGGATAATTATGAATCGGAAAGGAGGGGTATTTCCTGTGGGGTCCCACATTGACCAACTTCAGCGCCTCTTCTATTAACCTTCTTGGAGTCCCAGTTCCATTCTCATGTACTTCCCTCCATTTTGGCATCATAACTGGAATTCAAACTGTGCTGTTGTTGGCTATCACAGGAACCAGCTGGTCAAACTGAATCCTTCTGCTAATGGTGTGTATGAACATTCCCACCTAATTGGCTGTGCACAAACATTTGAACGCAGCCTTAGGGAAATTAAAAGTTTGGTGAAGTTCCACTGAGATTGTATGTACATATAAGACACTTGTGCATTTTACATTGTTCTGTTTACAGATGGAGGCATGCAACATGTTTGGTTTCTGCATGCATTAGAGGTTAGAGGTTTAAATTATACCAGTGAAACTGGGAGCAGTGCTACAGGCTAGAGGCAGTGGTCACTCTCTGATGTGTATGTGAGCAGTTTGTCACATGTCCTGCATGTGATGAAGCCTTTGGCCTCAGCAGTGTGCTCTTGTGTCACATGTTGTGCAGCGGCATCGGCTGAACGGACGAGTTCCAAACCCTACCAGGGGGTGAGGGTCAAAGATCCCGTCAAAGAGCTTCTGAGGAGGAAAAGAGGAAATGACCTGAACAGCGCCAAGCCTGCACCTGCGACAGCGGTGAGGACATGCAAAGAGCCCTGACACGTCACTCACACCTTCTAGAAGCTTCCTTGCCACTCATTCCTTTTGGAATCAAAATGGAAAACAAATGAGGTTTTTTTAAAAGCTATGTGAGGAAGAAACCCAGGATGTTGGGGTGACTGGTCATTCCGGATACCACTAGCAATTCCACATCTGGATGTTGTGTCTGTGGAATATGTCAAGCCAATGAGCGTGTGCGATGCGAGTCAGTGACACTAAAGTGGGGAGAAATGCTGATTGGTTGGTTTGTACTCGAGGACCGTAGGAGAGTTCTGTGGGACAGCTCGTAATTAGGCCAGTCCTCAAATGACACATTGTCTGGGAGAGCTGCACATTCACACCCTAACAAACCACAGAGTGTTGGCAGGGGGGATTGGGGGAAGGGGGTTATCCTTATGTAGTCCAGGTGTTTTTCCATGTCAGTTTAAACCTTTCCCTCATGTTGCTGCAGGGCTGGGCACAAAGCCAATGCAAATCATGCCATTACCCTGCCAAAGCCCATTGCTGCTAACTCCCCGATGTCCTCGGGTAGGCACCACCAGACACCCAAGCTGCCCAGATCCACAGACCCAAAGAGGCCAAAATATTTTATGGACATTTCATTAACGCGGGCAGCCCGGGGAAGCTTAGGGGTGTGTGGAGGACGTGGTCGTGCTTTGATATACCAGCACGGAGATTTCCGGGATGACATGGCTTTTCCTGACACAAACTACTTGGTCAACTGCATTGAGCTTGGGGTCTTGCAGTCCTTCAGTTATCGCTCATAAACAATATCACATGACCATCATGCTGCATTCCAGTTTAGAGTTTCCAGTGTAGAGATCTGAAAATAGTAGGTGGCAACAAGGCCTTAATATTTCAATATTTCATGCCCTCATCTAGAAGCCCTTTAAATATTTCTTAAATCCTCGAATGTCCAGTTCCAGAGTAGCAGACAGATCTGTCAATAACCTGGAATTATTCAGAAATGGCTTAAACCGACTATTGATTAAAGGCAAACTTGTTCTGACACTCAGTCTCCGACACTGATGGTAGTGACACTCTCCACACTGATGATTATTATTTTTGAACAAACAATTTTCACTGTTTGCTGGCAGGTGAAACTCAAGGACTTAATTCTTTTTTTTTTCCTGCACAGCACTAAAACACAACTGGGCGCACATTTGATATTCTTAGTAAACACATGCACTGTATCATGTGACTAAGTATGTATTGTATTCTTTAAATGAAAAAATAATAAGTCCTTCACTCTTTCTTCTGATCCAAGGCAAATTTGCCACAAGCTTAAGTACGTCTCTGATTCTAGGTGGTTGTGCCAAACACTGTACTGTCATCATATCCCCAAATCGGTGAGTTTCCCAGTGTTTCTGATTCTTGTTGCTGATACTGGAACACACTGCAGTCTCATTTAATGTTTTCCACACATTTACATATAAAGCTCATTTGAATTTGCAAGCATCTGTTCATGTTGAACACAGACTATTTATAAGGGGCTGGCTAAGCGCTTTGCACTGGTATCCTTTCCATCAGCACCAGTGGCTCTTTCTGAGGCTGGTTCCACCATCCCTGATTCCCTGGCAGCGGAGGAGGGGACAGCGTGCTCAGGCTGGATCGCACAGCCTGCCCCCACGACTCTGCAGTCCGTGGCCCCCTGGCCATGTGCGGAGTACCTGCCCACTGAGCACGGCGGACCGGCCTATGCCAGTGACATGTACGTGCAGCCTATGTGTCCCAGCTACACCGTGGTGGGGCCACCCTCGGTGCTGACGTACACGCACACGCCTCTGTTCACCAACTTCGCTGTGAGTATCGCTGCTGTTTCCGTGGTCCTTATTAGAACGTTCCAGAGTGGGTCATTGCTGCTGTCTGTATGAGAAATTTTACCAAATAAAATAAATATGAAATGGCACTTTGATGAAAGTGCACTATGGACATTTCCGGTTGATTATATTCACTACACTGAAGTTAACTGGTAATGTAAACTCTGAACAGACCTTATTAATCCTTTTGCTTGTTACCACAGAGCAGACCCCCCCCATCCTCGGCCTTGCCTCAGCTGGATCTCCCCGACTCCTCAGTGACCTACCTGCCATGGGCTCAGCCCTTGGCTACCTTCTCTACGGCGGCCGCCCAGTGCCCCCCCTGCACGGCCCCCTTCTTGGCCCCGCCCACCACGGCCGTCACGGTGCCGGAGCCGGAGCTGCAGCGGCGGGAGCTGGCAGGGAACCCGGTAGGCAGTCTGCCCCTGGAGAAGCTGCTGGAGGAGGAGGATGACAAGGACACGTATATGGGAGCCCCTTTGCTCTTTATCGAGGACGTCTAAAGGTCCCTGGCGAAGTGTGTGTGTGTGTGTGTGTGTGTGTGTGTGCAATCAAAAAACTAAAAATGCCTAAAGTCTTATATTTCGTTTGGTTACTTATGGTAAAGTTAGGGCTGGGTAGGGGTTAAGGTTGTCATAGTTAGGGTTAGGGTTATTCCCATAGAAATGAATGGAGAGTCCCCACAAAGATACGAGTACTGGTCTGTGTGGAAGTCTGTGTGTCTGTGTGTGTGTGGGGGGGGTTTCTGATATTTTATACCAACAAAGTTTGGAAAGTAGTATGCAGTATATGATCATGTCAAACCCACCGTGTCTTTTCAGCTATATATTTTGCATTTTCAGGTTTATTCTAGTATTTTCTAAAACTGCTAATGATGTATAACGTGTAGATTTATTGACAAAAACATACAACCTGACAGAGATAAAGAAAAATGCTAAGGGTCTGATGTAAAATTTCTTTAACAGTATTCAGGTAGAAATATTGTGCCAAAATCTCCACTTGTGTGCTTCTTAAGGATTCACATTATGATTCAAGTTGTTTGATTCAATATATATTTTATTGTCCTTAATTTTTTTGTTTTCTCTGCATTTTTCTGCCTTAAAACCAACCTAAATCTTTGGCACAACATTACAATATTTATTACATGAAATTTATCAAAGCTTATACAAAACCGTGATTCATAATATTCGGATCATGGTATTTTATAATTTCACCATAGACCAAAGTTATTAAAACAGGGTAGACTTGAAGAAAAACGCCAGTTAAATGTTTTTCTTCTGGATTGTTCTGCAAAAACATAGATTTCAAAATAAAGAATCTGATGCAACATGAGTGTTTGATTTCTTTTATGAAACTTGATTTCTTTTGTCATTATCCTTCTTTGCTTGTAGCGTGTTCAGACCCTATCACTATTGTTCCAGCCTTATGTAAAAAATCAAAAATTATTTTTTTCCCTCATGATACACTCAATACCATATAACCACAAAGCAAAAAACAGAATTCTAGAAATTTTTGCAAATTTATTTTTTTTAAATCACATTAACATAAGTATTCAGCCTTTTTCCTATGGCACTTGTAGTTTAGCACAGGTTCATCTTGTTTTTATTGATCATTAAATTAAACATACGGTTAATTTAATTGATTTGTGATGATTTGGAAAGACACATTGCTGTCTTATAATGGTCACACGGTTCACAGTTTATATCAGACCAAGCCATGGGGTCAAAGCAATTGCCTGCAGACCTGAGATACAAGACTGTATTGAGGCACAGATCTGGGAGAGGCTACAAAAATGTATTAGGGCTTTGAAGGTTCCCACAAACACAGTGAGCTCCATAATTCTTAAATGGAAGAAGTTGGGAACAACCAAAAGCCTTCCTAGAGCAGACCCCCCAGCCAAACTGAGCAGCTTCCTAGGGCAGACCCCCCCCAGCGAAACTGAGCAGCTTTCTAGAGCAGACCCCCCAGCCAAACTGAGCAGCTTCCTAGGGCAGACCACCCCAGCCAAACTGAACAGCTTCCTAGGGCAGACCCCCCAGCCAAACTGAGCAGCTTCCTAGATCTAAACCCCAACCAAACTGAGTAGCTTCCTAGGGCAGACCCCCCCCCCCAGCCAAACTGAGCAGCTTCCTAGGTCAGACCCCCCCCCCAGCCAAACTGAGCAGCTGGGGAAGAAAGGCTTTGATGAGAGAAGTGATCAAGAACCTGATGGTCACTCTGGCTGAGGTCTGAATACTTTTTGCACTTTAAATATTAAATATAAACACTGCTTATGCTGCTAAACAAGTTACCTGCAAATGTTATTGACATGTTCATAAGTTAAAATGTTGCTTTAGCTATATTATGGCTATTTTTATATTTCACTTGAAAACCGACTGAAGTAGCATTTAGTATCAGTATTTTAGTGAAATCTGTACCTGATATAGACATATAACGCTCTGAGACTCCAGAATACTTTTTGTGTGTGTGACGCAGCAAATTGGCTATCATTGTTTTGCTAATACCTGCTGTCTCACCTAAATTATGACAAGCATACACTGTAGAGAAAAGAGCAAAGCAAAGCAGCAGATTGCATGTGTAACAGGCTGGGCCACAGCCTGCGTAATAGGGGTTTAGGCTGCCCAATCCTCCGGATGGAGAAGATACAGCAGGATCTGGGTCCCTGTACCCTCACCGACCGCCCCCTAGTCTGCTACATGCACTACGTGAGTAGATCGGCTAAGGCTCCAGGATTTCCCGATCAGCGTCACAGTGCAAACCTGGAGTGTGGTACTGTTGGGGATGGCGTGATGTTTAAGTACCCGCCCCGTACCCCCCTCCCACCGAGGTACTCAGCAGTACCAGGTGAGACACCCCTACTCCAGAGGGAGCCTAACTAATACAAGCAGGATAACCACTATACACCAGGATAAGGTAAATTGAACACACAGGCAGTTTATTCACTGTGGGATAGTTATCAAGTTATTAAATGGAAAGAACCAAAACACATACAAAAGAGGACTGCAATTACCAAACTGAGTTTCACCAACAACCTGACTCCCCTCTATTAATGAAACCCCAGCCCCTGTCACCCTACTGAGCGCTCAGTGTCTAACGGTAGAGGCCTCAATTAAGAACTCCCATTTACCTCCCTCCTTACTCTGACGGGTTACTTTTCACCCTTCATATAACACATTCGTAGTAATCTTACAACAGGACACCTTCATATAACACATTCATAATAACAACCTCACAACAGAAATTAACCTTATTCATTTAGTGCTTTATACCACTGTCACATTATAATAAATCAGTCCGATAACATCAACACTCCCATGCGAAAGTCTGCTCAGTATGTTTACTTCCACAATGGCCGCCAGAGAAATCGGGCATCCGGGCGTGCAGTTAGAACATGGCGAGTCTGCCAGGTTGTAGCATACACAGCAAATGGGGTGTGCAGCAGCGATCTTTTAAAACTCCGCTTACTGTCCGTCAGCTTAGCGGGTGTCTTCTACTTCTTGGCCAAGTTGCTGATCACTCTGATTTACCTTCGCCAAAATAAATTTTATTAAATATCACCTGCGCCGTCCTTGGTGCTGGAGCTGAAGAGTCGTCTCCGTATAGCAGGGAGGCTACTGCGATCCCTCCAAACTCCGGTTTCCTCTACGCGGCGCCGGGAGCAGCTCTCCGATGACGCCCGTCTGTCGTTCTGGTAGCGCACAGCAATTTGCCTTCTCCGGGGCACCAACGTGGCTCGAACCTGCCTTCGAACTAACTCGGTCCTGTGCACCGGTTGAGTACAGTAACGGATTCTCCTTACTTACTCTACACCACCCGTTCCCACTCGAACGAACCAAAAAACTACTTCCCCTCTCTCTCTCCCGCCTACCGCGCTGCCCCGCTATACGTAGCAGCATTACGTCGTGACGCACCGTCACACTAGGTATGCTCCATGTTATTGAGCTGTCGGACGGGCAGGATTGGAGATAAAGACGCCACAGCGGCGGGAGCGACAGGAAGGACGATCGGAACGGGTTTGACGTTCATGCGACGATCGGCTTGTGGTGGCGATCTTCAGGAGCAATTCCCAGCGACGAGTGCAACAGTGGAGGACTAGTGAGATCGTTCAACGCGCTCTAGTTCCTTCCAATAAGCTTTATTTCTGGCGAACTGGGTGGGTGTGTGCCTGCGTGCGTAGGTGGGAACTGATACTCCCCCCCCCCCAGTCATTTTTTATTAAAAAAACAAAACAATTAATTATATTGTGAAGACAATAATATAACGTGAAGTTGCAATAGTTGTACAATTGCCTAATTTAAATAAACGTTTGCCAATAAATATAATAGTTGTGCTTTGGTACTGGCCATAATACAATATTTTTACGATATTAATTTAACATTTTTTTTTAAGGAGCCGATGAGAATTCATTTACATTTCTACAAGAAAAACTACCGTTCTAGTTATACACAAACTATGTTGTTTTTAATAAAAATGTTTTTTCTCACAATACAGCAAAAGGAAAGCTTGTAGCGAGAGGACAAAGGACAGGAGGCAGATGCTTGGTTCGTGAAAAAGCACTTTTTTTATTAACCACAAAAAGAAGAGAAAAAGCAAGATCCGGTTGCCGCCAAGATAACCAAAAACTATATCCGGAAGTCGAACAACCCTTCAGAATAAGAGCACATCTGCCCTGAGAATTCTGATTGTATATGACCCCGCTACACAGGCCCCCCAAGAATTCACAGAGGCAGAAGATCCCACTTCTTAGGGGGTCTGATCACCCTCCCTGACCTGCTCACAGTACCACCCACAGGAGCAGGCACATCTGGGGCTGGGGCTGGGGCCAGGGCCGGTGACGGGACTGAACCGCGCGGACGACCCCTACGAGGAAGCTGGCCGAGTGGCACTGGGGCATCTAAATCTAAATGGACCAGCTTCAAACGGTCCACAGAAACACGGTCGGCCTTACCACCCATTTCCAAAACAGGCTGCAGCACACAAAAAGGCCCATTGTAGGGGGGACGCAAGGGATCGCGATGGGCATCATGCCGAACAAAAACAAATTGAGCATCCGCCAGATTCAGGAAAACATGAGAACGCGGAAAACTATGATGCGACGTGGGTGTTGGACCAAAAGTAGCCGCAGTGTCCCGAAAAACGGAGCGCTGCTGTGAGGCTGACCAAGGAACTGACGCATCTGGCAGAAAGTCACCAGGTACTCGCAAGGGCTGTCCATAGACTAACTCAGCAGAGGAAGTCTGGAGGTCGGCCTTCGGATCAGTCCGCAAACCCAGCAAAACCCATGGCAACCTTTCAGACCAAGAAGCACCCTGAAGAAATGCACGAAGGGCAGCCTTCAGAGAGCGGTGAAAGCGCTCACATGACGCGTTAGCTTGCGGGTGATAAGTGGTGGTGTGGTGTAGAGTGATCCCTAGCTCACGGGCAAGTGCACCCCATAGTTCGGATGTGAACTACGGTCCGCGGTCAGACGACAGGTCGGCAGGCACCCCAAAACGAGAGACCCAGGAGTTGATGAAAGACCGAGCCACATCTGCCGTTGCCGTGGAGGCTAATGGTACCACCTCTGGCCAGCAGGTTGTCCGATCAATGATCATTAAAAGGTGCGTGTAACCACGGGAATCCACGTGGACATGATCAAATCGACGCACCGGGACAGCAAAATGTGCCAGGGGAGCTTTGGTGTGCAGCTGATTCTTAGAGCGCTAACAAGCAAGGCATGAAGCGACCCAGTCACGTATGTCCTTTTTCAGCCCACGCCAAACAAACTTAGCGGAAAGCAGCTTTTGTGATGCCTTGCGGCCAGGATGGGAAAGGCTATGGACAGCATCGAACACCCAACGTCGCCAGCCATGCGGCACAACGGGCCGCGCAGTTCCTTTTGAGACGTCACAAAGTAGTGACGTATCACCAAAAGGCACATCCTGGAGCTGCAGACCAGTGTCAGCAGACCGCAACCCCTGGATCTCACTGTCAGCTGCCTGGTCTGCCACCATTAGTGCGTAATCCACACCGAGGTGGACAGAACCAACCACTGAACGTGAAAGGCAATCAGCCACCACATTGTGTTTGCCAGCAAC
>JAODJU010000036.1:4042100-4058187 GCA_026776725.1 Gnathonemus echidnorhynchus | reverse complement strand
TGCCAGGGAATTGGGAGAGAGCAAAAACATGGACCGTCTGGTGGTCCCTGAGGACTGGGTTGAGAAACCCTGCTCTAAATGTTCTAACCTGTAGACACTGAGTCCAAGTCATGACACTTTTGCCTTTGAACTTTGTGTGGAGGGAGCAAAAACGTGGACTGTCCGGGGTTCCCCGAGGACTGGGTTGGGAAACATTACACTACACTGTGCTGTTGTGACACAGTCAGCTGCAGCAGGAGATAAGAAAAACACTGCGGTCTCCATGGAGATGCCAGAGATGCTGGAGGAGAAGCCATCCAAAGTAATGGGTTGCATTAATTTGCCAGGATAAGCCAGAGCTGCTGTCTCTACCCAAGCAGGTGTCGCCCACAGGTATGTACAGAAAATTTTGCTTTTCCACATACTACTGTTGTATCACTGTGTTTCTTCATAGTAGTTCATTACATATAGATTCTTGCTGGATGGCCTCTATATCCAGGACATGGAGAGCTGGAGGTCGGTGCTGCATTTGGCTGCTCAGGAGGGAAATTCCTGCTTGCTCAAGTTTTTCTTGGAAGCGAGAAACTGCTCTGTTCCAGCCCTTGTGAATATGAGGGTACAGTTCAGTGCTCATGATTCACCGGAACAATGCTGTCTCATTAAAATATTTACTCTGCCCTGAATAAATGCGATAGGATGGGCTGGCTGAAAGTTGGGTAGATTAGGTTGCAGCTCGTGTTGGTGCCGCTCCTTGTGTGGCTCTGGGGATTTCCACACCTCAAAGTTCAGCAGTGGTTGGGCAGGCGGGACAGGCACCGTGTCCCTTGTGCCCCTGCTGCAGCCGGTGGGGGGGATTCCCAAAGCGCACAAGCCACGTGTCGCACCTCAAAGGTGCCGAAAAGCCACAAAGGAGCCGAGGAGCCACAGGAGGAATCGAGGAGCCACAAAGGAGCCGAGGAGCCCCAAAGGCGCAGAGGAGCCACAAAGGGGCAGAGGAGCCACAAAGGAGCCGAGGAGCCTCAAGAGGAGTTGAGGGGCCGCTAAGGGGCAGAGGAACCACAATGGAGTCGAGGAGCCACAAGAGAAGTCGACGAACTGCAAAGGGGCAGAGGAGCCACAAAAGGAGCCGAAGAGCCCCAAAGGGGCAGAGGAGCCACAAAGGAGCCAAGGATCCACAAGAGGAGTCGAAGAGCCACAAAGGGGCAGAGGAGCCACAAAAGGAGCCAAGGAGCCGCAAAGGGGTCGAGGAGCCACAAGAGGAGCAGAGGAGCCGCAAAGGGGAAAAGGAGCCAAAAGAATAGCCGCAAAGGGGCAGAGGAGCCACAAACACTCACAGACACACAGACAGACACATACATACAGGCACACACTTACACACCCTCACACACACACCCAGGCTACTTTTGCTTACAGCACTGCTCTGTGTTTCTGTGTTTGCTGTGGCAAGTGGACGTGTTTGACCAAGACAGTGGTGGGCCACAGACACAGGTGTGGCTCTCCATTTACAGCCCAGGGCCTGGAATATTCTGAGCTGGGCAAACTTTGGGGGAAAACATTTCCGATAAGAAAAAAAGGCACAATGTTGTTCAAATATGAACACTTTCTCCAATAATCAGGCAGCACACTCAGACTACTTAGAGGCAGTGCACTCAGACGCTCACACTGTTGAGGAGGCTGCTTGCTGCGCTGTGGTTCCCTGCTGCGTATGATCTGGTATTACGTTTAGCATAGACAGGCAGTGCACTCAGACACTCAGAGGCAGTGCACTCAGACACTAAGAGGCAGTGTACTCAGACACTCAGAGGCAGTGTACTCAGACACTAAGAGGCAGTGCACTCAGACACTAAGAGGCAGTGTACTCAGACACTCACACAGGTGAGGAGGCTGCTTTCTGTGCTGTGGTTCCCTGCTGCGTATGATCTGGTATTACGTTTAGCATAGACAGACAGTGCATTCTCTAAAATTACAGCAATATTAAACTTTATGTAACATTTTAAAAGGTAGCTTAAGGTGCAGTAATTAAAACTGAAAAAAATAAAAAGTTTAATGCTCTGTTGCCTCAGTACAATGTGCATTTTGTCAGGCAGTTGCTTCGGTGACTATAATCATTATAAGTAAACCAGCAGTTAGCCATTAACTTAATTGTGTATAAGGGTGCAAACCATCTCATCTCATGAAGGAGTATGTGGTTAAGTTAAGAGGCTGTACTACCTCAGACATGCTCCTGTTATAGAACTAGCTGGCTGGGAAATTAAAAAATAAAATAATAATAATAAAAATCCATTCAGCCATTGATGGTAAAATAAATCCATCTATCCATTGATTGACCTCCCACTTATACTTGGCAGCCTCACAGGCTAATGTACATAAATAAAATAATAATTCTTGAAAAAATGTCCTTTACTGCTGCTACTGTACAGTGTTTCAGGACAGACAATTGTAACAATTGTAAATCGTAAAACTTGGTAAATCATTACCCTAACATAGCTGCACATGGCTGCAGTGCGGCACCCCGACATCGGCCACCAGGAGCTGATTATCCCCCTGCTGCCGTAACCATGACAACAACCAGCCAATACACCCGGGGTGAATCTCAATACTATCAATGCAAAGGCCATACTTGTGGTCTTGCCAAGACCAGTCTTGCGAACTTGCCTTCTAAGGATGAACTTGGGTTGCAATTAATCATGAGATGCAACTGATGTATCCATGATATTTGCAGCATCCCAGGATTTTGTCTTTGTATTGTAACTGGTCTTCAGCAATGGAAGGTGATGGAAAACGAGTACATGAGGATACAAGTATGGTCAATTACACCTAGTGAGATTCACCTCTGGTCCCCCTGGGTTTTGAGGGTGAGTCAGTATGGCTTCTTCCTTAGTTGTTCTAGATGTTTTGGTCATTTTACTTTTTGTCATTGTAGGAAACCTTGTGCTGCCACTAAGATCAAGCAAAGGTACTAAAATGTTGAGCCTAATTTATCTGTGTACCTGTCAGAGGTGGATAATGTTAAACAGATTCACCTGCCTGTTACAGGTGGACGGTTGTGGAGCAGAGGCATGTGAATATTACCCGGGAAAATGATGACTTCTTGTTAATATCAGCCATGTACATTATAAACTGGGTATAAAATGTGTTCTAACAGGTCCTCTTTGACCCATAAGTCATATGTTCCAGAAAACACAATGTGGAACCCTTAAATATTATCCAAAGAGAATTTAAATATTATAGAAACCCAAGGAAGGACACTGGAGGTACAGGATGTAACAAGTGAGTCAGAATTCCAAGGCAATAACAATAAATTCTTTTCTGATGAAGGTGAGGAACTCCAAGTAAAGGTTTAAAAAATGGAACTGGAATGTTCTCTGAAAGCATAACGGCAGGTCACTCAAATGACTTCCTATTAAGGAAAAGGGCAAATAATGTCGTGACTTCAGTCCTTAGTTGACGTTTTCTGCTTTAACTTAACTAAGCGACAGTTATTAGCACCCCTGATTGCTATTACATTTTAACCAATGAGGACGGTCGCTACTCTCCGATTGTCTGGCCAAAGGCAGAATGAGCTGCGTTAACAGAACTTTGATGCGCAACTAGCTGCAACATTTTATGCCCTGGGCTCAACTAGGGACAAAGAGCTAAGATAAGGATCAGCAAGCACATTGATCTGCCCGTGATCAGATCGCTTGAAATTGGAAGAATGATTGGGGGTCACTTACTGCTTGTAGTTCGGCTTACGAAAATAGAAACGAGAAATGCCAAGTTTCCAAATCCTACAAGATTTAAACAGCTCTTTTCATCTATATCATATTAAGTACCAATGATTCTATTGCTGTTTTTATGCCTAATTATAGACTGACAAAAACACAGGGAATTAATATTCTAGGCTATTTTTCCTGCATCAACAAAACTTTGTCACCGAATGACTTTCGTAGCATAACAAACTTGTTTGTTGCATCTACTGAAGGCGATCTTAGTTTATTTTCACTTGATCAACTTTCTTGCACCATGTTTTTGCACGTGGAAAATCCTTTAACAGAAGGCTGGTACATTTTTTTAAATTTAAATCTACGTGTGTGACTAAAGTGTTTGCTGGAGTGTCGCCTACTATTCCATCGATCAATGCAATAACTGCATGAAATTTCGCGCGCATTTAGAAAAGAGCGCTTGTTTTCGGTTTTTAAGTGAACTTTAAATGTTCATTTCTTTCACTTAAAACGCTTTAATTGGCTAAGTGTTTTTGACTATATGTCATTTGGGAATCAGTAGCTTACTTTTAAAAGCAAAAACATGTTAGTGAAATTTTAAGAAAACACTAGATCATTAAGAAATATATACATCTTTATTGTTTACGTAACTGTAATTTGTTCGTAACTGGAAGCATAGGAAATAATTTTTCCCCGTCACTGCTCAGCAACACGCACCAAAACAACACAACACACATGCGCTTCAATCGCACGTCCATTCGCTGGTTCAGTTTAGTGATAGGTTAAAAGCATGGAAGTGGTTTGGAACATTAGGGCCTCAAAGACTGAAAAAAGCCGATGTAAAGACACACGTGATGCTGGTAACAGACAGTAAGTTGTAGCGAGCTAGTTCCATAAAACCAGCTTGCTCTGAAATCTAACTGGAGATTGCATTTTAAAGGTAACACATTTCTGAGCTGCACACATCCCTTCTGAAGTAGCTCTGATCCATTGGTGTGTACAAGCAGTCCGTGGCGTACTCCGGGTTCATCGGGCTGTCTTGGGGACCCGACCAATGAGACAGGCAATAGCAGCGCTGGAGGCTGCAGTGTTGGTAATGGTAATTCTCTGCAGCGAAACCATAATTCGAGTCCATCCGAGAAGGAGAGCTGTAGCACGAGGAAGAGGAGGAGTAGGAATCGGGGGGTGAGAAACTGTTGTAATCTGGGCTGGGACGATTGAGCGACAGTGAGTCGGGAAAAGCGCTTGGAACCTAGAAGAGTAAAATGAAAGTGGGTCACAACAAAAATAAAGCATTAAAGAGCACAGATACATATTCGTGCAGTGCAGCTTGCTCCCTGTAACTGAGTACAATATATCAAAAAGAGAGCTAACTGCATCACATTTCTTTTTTATGTGCATTCCACAAATCTGCTTCTCACATGTCAAACTGCCGATTAACTAGCAAAGAGCACTGTACGTTACGACAAAAAAACATACAGATAACACAAGCAGGTCAGCACGCGAGACTGTGTACAATGATACAAAATCGGAGCTTTCTCCTACGATCTCTTTGCAGTAATTAGTATTTAACGCTAACAGATCACATAGAGAGAAAAGCTGTACTGCGGCAGCGTACCATTCCATTGATGTGATAGTCAGAAGTCGACAAAAAATGTCCATGAGCCCAGTGCTGCACAGAAGAGTCTGCAGGCAGAATGCTGCTGAAATTGTCTTGCGGAAACATGACATTAGGATACTGATTGTCAAATGCTGAAGTCTCCATAGGGATGTCGCAAAAGTTGTCGATGTAAGGAGACGTCTGGTAACTGGCATCCGGAATAGAATTCCCCGAACACACGTCAAAATGATGGGCTGGGAAAGTGAATAAGGTATATGAAGTGGGTGAATAAGCAGAAGACATTTAAATTAGTAAATGCTTCAGAAGTGATGTCATGGGAGCCCTAGCCAACAGTTAAATCACATTTAAATGCAAGTTTATAAAAGGGGCAGAATACACTGCGCGAATGGGGACCCGAGTATTTCAATTGTTTCTGTAATCCGAGTATTCTGCGTGAAGGTCGTTGGCACTCAATGTAAGTTTTAGTTTGGACATAACTTCTATGAAACCGATTTTATAACGGTCTAAATCTATCTGTGTTTATTTGTTTAAGCCTACTGTTATGTTAGTGTGGCATTGTTAGGCGATTTGCATAGATAGTGTTTTGCACACCGCCCTTTGGGGGACTTAAGTAGTAGCCAGATTGGCTAACCTAAGCTAGTACAGTTTTGTAATACGACGTATATCTTCTCACACACTGATATGTTTTCAGCGTTTGTACAGTTGGTTACAGCAATAAGTTTTTGAAGGGATTTCTTCTCGTGTAGCCTATATGCGCAGTGTAACTTTGTTTACAACACGTAAGTGATTTGAAGGTAATGACTGAGAACACAGGCGTTCAATTGAACATTTTATTCAATCTGAAGTCTTTACAAACGCCTTGCAAAGATAAGGTGACGCCATGCTGGCGTGTTTGGCTTCTTTTGAGCTTAAACGTTTTGGCTTGTTCTTGAGTAATTTAAAATAACGTTGTCAGATTATTTAAATCTTACCAGGAATAGGTGTGGCGCAGCCATCCTGGACCGTGAAGTTCTGGGATATCTGAGGAGTGAGGGAGAGAGAAAAACGTAAAGGAAAAAAGAGGCATACCAGGAGAGAGAAAGAGAGGGGGGAGAGAAAGAGAGAGAGAGAGAGAGAGAGTACGAATTATTAAACCTCACCATTGAGTTTTTTTTCCCCCCCAAATTAGGCCTATATGTTCGTTTCGCCAAGAGCTGGTCGTTACTCTCGACAAAGCACTTTATAATAGATTATTTTTAGTTGTAGGGTACACGCCATTTATTAACCGCACTGGATTTATTAACCTCACTGGATTTATTAACCTCACGTCGACAAAGCCTGCATGTACTAAAAGTGTGTAACAATGAACTTTTTGCCTGTCACTCACCACGCCCCTATTATTATTATTATGTTAAATATTTTCTGGAGTTTTTTAATTGTCAGTATGATGAGATTAATTTGTCATCCGTGTTTTAGGTAACTGGTTGATGGTTAGCCCGTAGACTCGAACAGCATAATTAATAAATTTACATTTCTCTTTTATATGGGGATAGGGCTTAACTGTGCAGATTCTCCTTGTATGGAGACCCATAAAGTCCATTAAACATGTGCTACGGAAACAGGTCGACAGCTGCTATGTTTTACAACAATAAAGAGATATAGAGTGACTTATGCGATGAAGGTGTCACTGAGGAAGATACGCTTTTTTGTTATTTTTATTGATTCGTCGCCTGGGATTTTTTTTTTTAAATTGTATTTTTTTGGGCAGTGTAAAAGCCAGATAAAGGAAATATTCTGTCAGTGGTATTTGTATAACATCAGTCCTACCGCTCCCAATACTTAGGCAAAGCCTTCTTGATTTATTGGGATGGGTCTTACCGTCGTGCTTTTAACGGCAGCCTGTCGGGATCTCTGCTTCTGCAGCAGCTCTCTCACGGTGGCCTTCACTCGCACACCCTGGTACACCTTAGGTTTATCTGTGCCGGGAGAGTTAATCAGATGTTACCAAAGCCTGTATAAGCCCATCTACGCGGCAAAACCCACGCCTTCTCATAACTGCAATATAAAAGTGATGTAACCTCCTGTTTGGTTCCTGTAGCCTGCTTGTGCTAAACATTTTGGACTCCACGGTGGAAGTCTGAAAGAGCTGTCAATTAAAGTTAAACCGCTAGGCGGTTTCAGTAGCCTAACCATATGTGCAGGTAAGTATAGCCACGTAACCTATATGGATTCAAAGGTTAATCCGGCGTGTGTAATGAGCACGGAGTGGTTTTCAACCCTACAGTATAAATCACACGTACTTAAAAGAATGGTTTATTTTCAGGTTTATCACGGATATCCCCCCAAACGGTGGTTGTATGGACTCCAGAGGACTGTAATTTGAGCTTGATTACTGCATCGTAATCGTTCTCCGGCGTACGGCAACGAATGGGTTAGCGTTTCGAATTACAGATGTGAATGGCGCATTACTGCTGGAACTGGGGAAACGCGTTTTCGGCCATTTTAAATGCAGGTTAAGCCGCGTAAAATAAACTCATACGAGTTTTAAATTTGTAAACATGAATTTTGAGAATTAAAAAAAATGAACGTGATCATAAGCCTACGTTTTTACCATGCCTCCAAATTCCCAAAACAGATCGTAAAGTAACAAAAGAATAGGAGTTTGAATACTTTGACAAAGACACCCGAAGGACCAACAGCTAAAAGACTTGTAGACGGAATATGAAAAGTTGCGTTGTCGATCATCGATCGTGCGACATTCTTCTGTACTCTCAAGTAAGTAAAGTTTTGTGTAGAACCAATATACATGTAAAGAATAACTGAATACAGACAGAGGTTTGCGCTCTTCTCGCTAGTTGTATTTGTCCTGCATGCTCCAGCAAAGCGCATTTCGAGGAAAGTTAGTCTTCTTTGAACTGAATACGGGCGCAAACGCTATCAATGAACCACAGGTCTCAGATTATCCTACCCGAAATCCCGATTTTTTAAAATTACGAAAAATAAAACAAACTTTTTTTGTACAACCCGTATTTCTACGTATAATTCTGTGTGATATGTGCCTATAAATATGTATATGAACGAAAATGAGATACAAAGGTAGGTTAATAAAACAACGATCAAAAACATACAAATTGACATTTTAAATACGGTCAATATTGGCCGAGTGAATAAAGAATGTCGGATTTTTTTGTTTTAAAATTCACCCCCCCCCCATGTCATCAGGCATAAACACGCCGATTCGCCATCATGTAAATAAAGGTTCTTCCGAAACCACGCCACACAATGGTTAAACCGATTAAGACACCTACGTGCCCCTTAGACTGTTACACTACCGGCAAAGTGGTTTTAAAGGCGATACGTTGCCAACAAAAGCTTCCGAGGTGTACTGATTAAGCGAAAACTTGTAGACCCGTCCTTGATAAATATTCATATATTAAGATTCCGGTATATTTTTGCCCTTAAATGTGGCAAATAGTAAAGCTACAGGAAAGAAATACGATACGCCCCATTCGAACTGCCGCTTTAAAAAATGCCTACATGCGTGCATGCTTTACTTTTCTTTCTTATGTTTTAAAATAACGGTAGTACATTTACTTTACCAATATCCGATGCCTGCATAAAACAGTAATAACACTAATAAAATGTAAACTCATTACTATAGGCTACGTCTAGCGAAAATTAATGGTAACAGTCACTACTCTGCTTTTGCATTTGAAATAAGCAAATAAAAATGAACAGTAACATCTGCTAGTTGCAAAGTTACTACATTGCCAATAGTATTAGCAAAGTTTTTTTCTTCTTAGACACTTTACTCGTAAAAGTAATGCACGTGATATGGTACTTGCATCCATTGAATATGCATCGAACATGTCTGAAATCTCTGTACTTACATGTAAGGCTAGTTTATCGATGATAATCTGGAGTTCGCCAGCATAATCAACATTAGATTTCCCCTTTACATGGAGCTAATAGTTTTTAATAGCTGTTTGTCTTACTATTTCTAACTGCAGTGCTTTTGTTCTTGATATACTTTTAATAGTGACTTGCATTTTTCTCCTTTATATTTTTCAGGTATATTTCAAATTAAAAGACTGAAAAGGCGAAGAATCTCAAAGAATTAAAATGGTTATAAACTCACCAGACATGTTGGCTGAAAGAAGTGAAAATCTCTGGAACAAGTGTTGCTGTGAGCCTCTTCAGTCAGTCAGCTCTAGCTCAATTATATGGGCTAGAATGAAATAATTACAAAAGTTGCACTAACTCTCAACACAAAAGTCTTAGACCTGGTCGAGGACATACAATAATATTGAATTATAGCTAGGGATATATTAGTTTGAGTATTTCTCTCTCCATGCCTACTATTTAAAACCTCTAGAACTCAATGATTTGACAATCAATGATTGCGCGATACTTTCAATTTGAATATTCAAAGGCTTCACAAAAAGAGTGTTCTTTTAGTGATACATACTATATTAATGCTTTAAATAAGACCCCTTTTAATAGAATATGGTGATATTTTGCTGCCAGACTCAAAATAAACGGACATTTTAAACATTTTATATACCTTTTAATATCGATGTGGTTAGCCCCCAAGACAAAGCACTATTTCGCTGTCAGAATCAAAAGCTGCATCTTAATAGCTCAAAACATGACGCATGACGTCTTTAACATGTTTTACAGCTGACAGTTATAGCAAATAATCATTTTCATAGATGTTTGCCACCATTTTTGACAATATTTAATACAACACTGAGGTTGTGGGCGTGGCATATGGCAGCAGCCATGTCATCACTGGTTGTGGCACGAGACCATTCCTGGATGTATCCAACATTATCTACCTGCACTTACGCCATATAAATATAACAATTAGAACTTGTCATTGTTGTCATTTGTGGTTAAAGTTTATGGGTAATGTACCAGTAGAATGTATGAATATAAATAAGGACATTGGTAATTCCGGTAGCAGTATATCAATTAACTGCAAGGCCACTGAATTTAGCCAATTAAAATCCACTTAAGAGAGGCCTACATCAAGAATGGAAATGATAGATGCTAATTAGACACAAATTAAGCGCTTTGATGCAATATTGTACTTTATTTCAGTATGATTCAGTACGAGAAACATCGTCATAATCTTTAAAACCGACTTCAAAATGGCTTTAATTTACTTTCCCCAAAAACAAAATGCTAGTGATCGGTAACCCTTTTAAAATAAACAAGTATCTTTCGTCACCAGAAAGATATAATTGTACTTGGTTACGTTCAGAGCATTTTGGCATTTAAATTTATAGCCGAAGTACCCTGTTTCAGTTTGCACTGTGTTTTGACCTTACGCACGTGTACACGAAATTGAACACGAAACCACATTATTATTATTATTATTATTATTATTTTATAAGTTAATGATGTTACAAGCGGATGCAATCAACCTTCGTCTGATGAAACACCCAATCTCTTTGTCTCCCTTCAAGCACTCATGCCTACACACATAGAAACTCTGAAAACGACAAAACTTGGAATTGGTCTTTACTCTTATTTTATATAAACATTTTAGGCTATAGTAAATGACGGTACTAATGGTACCCAATTCCGGTTTTGTGATCCATCTCCAAATCATGTTTCATATAGTTTTCCACTAGTTATTCTTTTTTTTTTTTTTAATAATTTATAGCCAATCACAGGGATTCCACATTGCCACACCTATTTTTCTTTCTTTCATGTACAACGAATTAAAACGTCGTTTTCATATCATACATCGATATTAATTATACAATGCCATATACATTTTTGTAATCAATGTTGTAAAGACAGAGTTGCAGTATTATTCTATTAGAATTAGTTAATGATTGTGTAAATAGTTAAAATAATGAACAGAACAGGATAAAGGGACGTAATAATAAGTAATTTTGCATGCGTATTTGGTTTACGCGTACGTATAGACGTGTTAAAACAAAACCGAAGTTACCAATGGCTAGTGTTATCGCAATATCCTAAAACCTATTGTTAGAATAACTGTTAATACATTCATGTGTGATATATTTAACCATTTATGTAAACAAATACTTTGCAGATAAAGTCAGTTCGTAAATATAACGATTGGGCAAGATACAAGTCATGTTTTATATTAAGTCAAAATATGGTTAAGTATAATTATTCACCAGAAGCAGGCTCTTGCATTAGACCGTATTTATACGAAAATAGACTCTATTTTCACTAAAACAGTGAACTGTCTTTGGAAAGAGCGCGGTGATAATGAACTAGAAAAGTTAATATTTCTGTGTTTCACGACGTTTTCTCTGATTCGACCGTTAGCCATCGTGTGCTACTGTTTGGCCACTTGAAATTTCACTTTTGACGCAACTGTGTATCTGTCATTGGTGAATTATGGAGAATATGTGCGAGGCTGACTTGAAAACTGTTGGTCCCATCAGTACCTCATGCTGGTCGAACAACTTACTCCTGCTGACCGACCATCGACGTCCACGTGTCTGCCGTTTTATGATATTATTACATTATACTATAATTTATTGGTCAAAGTGTAATACTTTTTCCAGAGTCGCGACCCGTGTTGTACTTGAATTGCTGCGCCATCTAGTGTACAGTTCTCGACTTGAATCGGATCTATACCCAAAAGTAACCACACAAAATACAAGACTTCTGGCATTTTTAGTTTTTTGATTGTATTCAATTGTTGAATACATGTCGGGACAAGAAAAAAAATTCCCACACGGTAAAATGCATCAGGTATTATTACATTGTGGGGACATATATATAACACCCCTGGAGCACTTTGGTGGGTCAGGAGCCCAGCTCACGGGTCGGGCGGTTCTGCCATGGCCAGGGCTGGACCCGTCTCTGAGTGTACTGCCAAGTGTAAACAGGGTGCCCAGTTTACTTATTGCAAAGAAGGAAGACAACTGATTAACGAAAACAGGTTGAATTACCTAAAAATGGCTAATCTTTATTATTCATATAGCCTAAACCTAAAAGTATTTCACTTTTATTTCACAGTGAATATTTTCTCAAGATCATGACGCCTGAATCATTTCGTGGACTGAAAATACTGTTTAAACCATGCAAACCATGTTTTTATGAGACACAAGGCACACCACAGCAGGTATTGCTGGCCATTCTGCCTCTGCCCCTCTAGATGTATCATTTACCCTTGTGCGTTTTGGTTTTTATAGTTTGGTTTTTGGTTTTCCTAGTGTTTATTTTCTATTATAGTCCTACCCTTCCGTAGCCCAAACTCCTTTGTTAGGTTCTGGTTTTGTTTTGTACTTCTTGTATTCTGTAATAGCCTTGTATTCCAGGGGCCTGTACTACGAAGCGGGGTTACTGGCTTATTGGGGTTACTTGGATTTAAGCTAGTCTGGGCAAAATGTAAGTGAATGAATATGAAGTCCATTTAAACTGTGGTACCTTAAGTCCGACAAGTTACCCTGATAAGCCAGTAACCCGCTTCGTAGTACAGGCCACAGGCCACTAGTTTTAGAATAGTGTCTTTTAGTTGTCTGTTAAGTTCCCTACTCCGGTGATTACCTCTTCATTAGTTCCATTTGTTGCCTGTTACCTTGTGTTCCCTGTGATTGGTTGTCTGGTTAATGCTTCTGGCCTTTGTCCTCGTTAAGTCCATTTTGTTTGTGTATTTAAGTTCCTGCTTTAGCTTGTTGTATGAGAGTTTGTGTGATGTTACTGCGTGTGGCTAAGCTAGTTACTGCGTGTGGCTAAGCTAGTTACTGCGTGTGGCTAAGCTAGTTACTGCGTGTGGCTAAGCTAGTTACTGCTGTCCCGCGGTGGTAGTTCTTGTTTTCCCTGTTTGCTTTTGACTCCTCACTGTCCTGTTTTGTCATAATTATGATCAACTTTACATTATGGGAGACTCTAATTATGGATCTACATCATGTAAGAATGATGTGTGTATATATTAAAGGCAGACAACAGGCTTTTTAAATGTTGGATCCCGTGGACATATAATGTGCTTTATAATTTGCATGTTTTACAGCATGAATCACTTTTCATCTGCCCTAGCTACTGTTTAAGGTCTCTTAAGATGGTGCAGTACAAGGTTTCCTGTGCCCTCCGCAAGAAGCAAACAGTGCTCTTCAGTTACATCCAGCTGTATGGCAGTGACAGACCTGTCGCCTCAAGCTCTGCCGTTTACATGCAGTATCTTTTGCGATCGGATGCCCTGGAGGTTTGTAAGATTCTTACTTTAACTTTTTTGTTCTTTAATTACTTTATTATTTTATTGTATTGCTATCAGATCAAAACAAATGTTTACACTAATCTTTGCCCAGTACACTGTGATGAAATATATTTGCCTTGTGTAACACCAAGTTTTCTAAAGCTTTTTCTCACACCAATGTCTCCATTGTCAGTAGAAAAATCATGTACAGGCATGAAATTCTCTTGCATGCAGTGAATTACATGTGTACTGAGGAATAATCTTTCATGGCATTGCATTTAAAACAGATTTAAAGAAAACACACTAACCCAAGATTGAAATATTTCAAATAAATCCACTAGGACCCTTGAATTCACATTGGATCCACATTGAAGTACCAAAATTCATAGCATTATTCCTTTTTTTAAAAAAAGGGGGATGGGGGGGGGGGGTTAGTGGTCCATACAGGCTTTAGGTCCTTTTTATTCCTGCTGTTCTCTGGAACATGCCAATGTATATCTGTCTACCCTGTGGCCCATGTATATTGATATGAGCATTCATCAATATCTTTGGCCTCGTAGGGAGCCCTGCCCCTTGAAGCCCCACCCTGAACCACCACCAGAAAGCACAGCAGCTGCCCATTAGATTAGCTGTAAGGCATAGGGGAGTCTGCCTTGCTGCCACCGAGGGACTTAACCTGTGTTATGGCACTGACAGTGGTTTTGGGCTGGTCTGCGAGGTTGACATGGGCCAGGTTGTAAAGGTACATCCCCATGAGCATCATCTGCGGGGGCGAGACCCTGTGAGCGTCTGTGGGTGGGGGGGGCCAAAAAAGGACTGGCGATGCAATAAGGTTGAATGATTACGTGCTAAAGCTTTTCCTATATTGCTTGCATTACTCTGGCATCTTTATTGTCTATTCTGTGTTTAACTAGTGTTCCCAGACTGGGCCATGTCTGGCCAGATGACTGTCTGAATATGTCCAAAACGGCAAGGCTTGTGGGCTACTCATGGCCAGCTGTGTTGAGTACCTGCTCAGCGTGGGCCGAGGAGGGAAAAACAACAAATCAGCAACAGGGAGTTTGGTGGTCAGACTTCTCGATGTGAGATCAAAGGCTATGCCATGTGCTACAAACCAACAGAAAGGCTACTAAGGCGTGAAACGTAGGTAATTTTAAGGATGGTTACGGGAGTGATGTCATGGGACACAGCCCATGGAGCCCTGTTATGTACAAAGCTAAGTAGCTGTAGATCGGTCCAGCAGATCCCACAGATGCTTAACACACTCAGCCATACACATGATGCAACAGAAAATATGACTCATCAGACCAGGCCACCTCCTTCCATTGCTCTGTGGTCCAGTTCTGTTGCTCACGTGCCCATTGTAGGTGCTTCCTTCGGTGCACAGGGGTCTACATGGAGGACCCCTACGCAGCCCCTTACAGAGCAGGGCTTGACGGCACATTACAGCCACATCCATCTTTGAAATTATCTGCCATTTGTGCCCTTAAACTGGTTGATACCAAAGGGGGCAGCCTTCATTCCCGTCCTGCACTGAGGAGTCTTGGCCAGCCCAGGAGGGGAGACCGCAGGACATTTAGGTTCATTCTCAGCATCTGGAGACCGCAGGAACTGTCATGTGCCCTAACCCTAACCTAACCTCTGAAACACACCCAGGACAGCTCAGTAAAGAACTGAAAAACAATACTGCTGTTTCTTTCCACATCTTCTCGGCCACAAGCGAGTTTTATGTTCAGGACGGAATGCACAATGAGGTGGCAGCGACCGATCAGCTGGATGAAGACTTGGCGGCTGGTCCTCCAGATACTGTAGCTCTGCTCTTCAAGCCGGCACCTGCCCCTTTCCTTGGTGGCTTGCACAGCAAACATCTTAAACAAACCTGCACCTCCCCCACCTGCATGACATCGCTGACACTGCCGTTTTTGGACCACCAAATCATTTTTTCATTTGATCCCTTTTCAGGTCCATAGTCTGTGGTATCTGTGGCACTATTGTAGCAGAAGAGAAAGTTGAGTTTTAAATCCCCCCCCCCCCAGTGTTTGCTAATCCCTGCACTCTGTTTGTTGATGAGTATAACCTTAGGAGGCCTCTTGGGAGCTGCACCTGGCATGGGGCTGTGGAGCTGTCTGTGCGTTGCTGCTCTGCGCACAGCGGCAGCTGGGTTCAAATGATTAGTGGGTGTTTCCTGGCAACGGCCTTGGCAACAGACCTTGGGCCAGGTCTGGAGTGGGTCCAGGCAAACATCAGCTCTTGGGCCTGGGACACATGTCCACCTGTTACAATCTTAATTTTTATGAAAAGCAGTCAACTGGAAAAGAATTTATAAATAAAAATTACAAAATGAAATAACTAAGATGGAATTTGTGTATAATTTCTGAGGAGACATGTCAGCAACAGGAGCAGTTTATGCTTAAGGACACGGGAATGGAAGTGCCTAGCTAAATGCGCTAATATCAAATTATTAATTGCTATTTTAATGACTGTGCCTCACCGGCCTCCTGCTTAAGATTTAAGAACATAAGAACTATACAAACGAGAAGAGGCCATTCGGCCCATCAAGCTCGCTTGGGGAGAACTTAACTAATAGCTCAGAGTTGTTAAAATCTTATCTAGCTC
>JAODJU010000036.1:4029485-4042000 GCA_026776725.1 Gnathonemus echidnorhynchus | reverse complement strand
ACATTCCTCTAAGACCAGGAATCATTCTTGTGGCCCTACGCTGCACCTTTTCTAAGGCCGCAATGTCCTTTTTAAGAAATGGTGACCAAACCTGCACACAATATTCTAGCTGAGGTCTCACCAAGGAATTGTATAATTTGTGTAGCACATGACACTGTACGTGACGCACCTGCACCTGAGATACCAAATAATATGCAATGGGAAAAGCAGCCTGCTCGGCTGCTCCCCCCAGCAGCTGCATTATCAGCTGCATTATCAGCTGCAGGGACACTTACCGCCTTGAGGTCGCGCCAAGGGGCATGGGAGGCAGCAGGGCATTCAAATGGCACAGCTGCCCCTTGCCCTCACATTGCCTACAGATACAACAAAATGAACAGATTTCCCCACAATCCCTTAGTGACTCTTTGGTCATAGTGTCAATGCATGCAAACCACATAGTGTGATGATCTAAATTCAGTTCTGTTTTTTTTTTATCTTGTTTTCTTGACTGCCATTATTACCACAGATCTTGCTCGTGTTCCTTAGGATGTGAGGTTACTTTGAGATAATCTTTATCAGGAATTCTTTCATTGTTTATTGCTGGCTGGCAGGATCGTGGCTTTGACATGGTGGAGCTGTATTGCTGTCAGTGGAGGGCAGCTGCATGTGATTGTGGTGGAGCAGACGGCTAATAGGAGGCAGAGTCTCTGACGGCTGCATTTGCATGTGATTTGCCATTTGTGAGACGACCTCACACCTACCACAGAGGCTTCATAAGCTCCCTGCGTTCACCTGGCTGAATCACAGCACTTAATGATGATCATATTGCTGCCTGTAAATCTATTATACTTTTCAGATTTGATGACTGGTGATTTTTTTTCAGTTAGAGATCCAGCTTCATGCAGTGTAAAACACCTTTGGGGCAGTGGGTCATTATCGCAGAGTAATATTTCAGTGTCTCAGGTAAGTGTGAAGCCTGGTGCAGAACCTATGGTGCTGATCCACTATGCACTAGCGCTGCCACGTCTTGCCCGTTGCTACTGGCACTTATCAGCCTAATAACTGACCTATCAGTGCGCTTTGAAGAGAAGTGTTTTCCAGGCAAATAGACGAATACATAACACATCAACCTTTAGTCATAGCATTGAATTATGTTGCTAAATTCTGGCAGATCGTGTGTAACATATACGACTTAGAGGAATAATGCAAGTTATCGTTTTATGTTGTCTCTGGTTTCATTTTATTCCTCTTCAATTGCAGCACATTTTGCTTGCAGCTACCTTCAGGAATGCCATGTTATTGCATGGTGTCAAAATAAACCCGTTGTCACGAGCAGCTGCTGTAATAGATGTTATGTAAAGGAACGTGTCAACACTCAATGGAGAGGGTGTATGCAATTAAATTTGTTTTGACTCGTTACCTGTAGTAGCAATATATACTTTATATACACAATAAATATTTTCTGTAATGGTTTGATCCTGATAATATAAACGAGATGCAACAGTATAAAAGTGCAGAGTGTAACATTTGCGATTGCTGAAGCATTATTTGTTACCTTTTGTGTTTGACCAGGCTCTCATTTCTGACGGCAGTCTCCTGAAGCGTCTGTGCCGTGTCTGGGCTTGATGTGGCTGAATGTGTAGTTGGGGGGGGGGCAGGCGTTTACATTGAGCATGTCTCTTGGTGGACAAAAGACAGCGAAACCTCACCAAGGGCATTTTCCTTGTGGGGGGGGGGGGGGTTCCCAGTTAAAGTAAAGGGCTGTTTAGACAGAGCCCAGTATGGCCTTTGTGTACGTCCCATTCAGGTTTACGCCTGCCAGCCTCAGTTCTCCACACTGTTTACACAAGCACATCTGCATTCCCACATACAATCCACCGTGGCCTTTTCCACTTTCCAGGCTCATTAATAAAATCGGAATAGTTATATAATTTATGTTATATTTTTGTGATGACGATATGTTACGTTGGTCTAACAGCTTTTAATATGACACTGACCTATATGCCCCTGTAGTTTGGTCACATCATTTTGACTAATTAGGTGTTTTAACTGTGTACAGAGTTAACATGAGAGCGAACAGGTAAAATTAGGTGAAAAGTGATCCATGTCAAAGAACCTATTAAGTACGGTCCTGTACGAATGTATCAGTGACATTCATCCTTCACAGTTCAAGGCCCGATAAGCCCATTGTTTGCTTTCCGTTGATATTTTTTGAAAAGTGGATATGAATATTGGTTAAATATTATTTCAATGGAATAAAAAGTACCTTTTCAACCATGACACACAAACACACAACATAGAGGTTGAGCGATAACGTGAAGCTCAGACACAAATGTAACATATTATTCAAAATGATTGACAGGCTAACTGAAAGCCAGCCCTGTCTAAGCACACTTTTAGTAATTGGCTTTGGATTATTTTAATGAGTTTTAACCCAATATTAATCAGAATGCTTGATGGTGGGCTTTTTTGTCATTTTGACATTTTCTTTCAAAGGTATTTGCTGGCCTTGTCACTCCTCATATGATCCATCCATCCATCCATCAAACCATCACTCAGCCCTGTACCCAGCATTGGGTCATGGAATCCTCATGGCATTTTAAACATAATATAATGCTGACCTGTGCTGGACAGATACGGGCCTGTCGCTCCAGCAGTGACTGTTGTCTGCCTGGCATGTCTACTTCTGGAATCTCAAATGGAAGTGTCACCCCTCGCCTGCCTTGCACTGGCACCCGTGTCTGTGCAGGACTGAAAGCTGGTGGGCTGAATTGGGCCCTTGTTTATGCAGGTTGGGGAGGGGGGCTGAATAACAGGTTTCTGATACATCTGAGCGGACAATGGTGCATTTGTCTGGCCCCCCGCGGGCAGAGATGGGGCGGCCGAGCAGGTGAGTTCCCTGCTGTCTTTGCATAGCCGGCTTGCCCAGACCAGATGGGTGAGTGTCCCCACCGCAAAGCCATTCCTGGGGACGGCGATTGTTCCCCTTTGCACCGTGAGTTAATTCACAGGCTTCTTTCCTCTGCTTTAGCCTGGCCCTACCTGTGCTCTGATGTTTACCTTGGCTCTTTATTTCCTGCCGTGGACGTGCACAAAAGGAAAGCACAATCTCACATGGACTGTTTTTTTGCTTTTGGATTAAGTGGCTCATGAATCATTAGAATAAAAAGTTAAAATGTAAATACATGCCTGGTTCGGAAGCAACAGACTGCAACTGACAGACCGTAAATGATGTTCTGGTCATGTCTACATTCTGAAAGAAAAAATATAAAAGGCAGAATGAATGAAAGGAGGGGAAAAAGAGAAGGAAATAAATGGGGAAAAGAACAGGTGACAGGTGAGCTAAGAGAGCCCTGAGTGAAGGAACACGCTTAGACGGAGGCACACAGTAATAAAAGTCCCTTCACTCAAACTCAACGTCAGCTACGAATACAGCGATAATTATTTGGAACATACTAACACTTCGTCTTCAACTTACCAACTGGCATCATGATAAAAAAGACCGACAAGCAGAGTTCATAATAAAGTGCAAGGATATTCAAGGATATTCTGGGCTAATTACACTATAAACTGTGCAAAGAAAATAATTAAAATATGTTTTACACATGGAAAATACCATCCACCGAAAATCTTTCAACTGATCTTTGCTGTATGTTTGTGGATTACTGTTAGAAACTGCACCTAAAAATCATGACAGAAAGTATTACAACAGTCTTACCATAGTTAGAGGAGCAGGTTAAGTCTTTTCCTGCATGTTCAAAGCGTCCCAATGACACAAACTGAAAACTTCAAAATGACGGTAACATCTGGCCTGCATTTTCATCTGAGGGCTCAGTGCTGTCTCTCACATGTACATATTGACATGTTAAACCAAATGATTTTTGAGATGCCAATAAACAGAGGAAAAATGTGTAAGCTCCACACACACACAGACACTCAGAGACACTCAGAGACAGACACACACAGAGACACTCAGAGACAGACAGACAGACACAGACACACACAGAGACACTCAGAGACAGACACAGACACACAGAGACACTCAGAGACAGACAGACACACACACACACACACACACAGACACTCAGGGACAGACACACACAGAGACACTCAGAGACAGACAGACAGACACAGACACACACACACACACATACACACAAACTTAAGTAGTAGTGTTCCCCATCAATAATCTCACATATGCCTTATAGGCAGCTGTTTGGCGAAGTTTTCAGTTAAATCACAGTGACACAACACCTAGTATTTCCCTAAATGAAGATCTTCAGGGTCTGTGGAAAAATAATACTGAAAATAAGGGTCAATTTTATGTTTCCCAGTGATGGGTCTTTGTGATGTTTTAAAAAGGGGGGTCAGGGTACAGGGTCTTGCAATATTCTTATGAAATTGAGTCCAGTTACCGGTGGTTCAGAAAACAAATGCGAGATGGACACCATGTGTCTTCACAACCTTCTATAACAGTTTAATTACCAAATTAGTTTAACATATAATCCCCAGCATATAAACCCAGAACACAATCATATATTCTGGCAATAATTAAGTCCATACAAAAAAAAAATCTTCATTTGATGAAGCAAAAAGAAATAATAATTATCCTTATTGTCCCTCCTGAGAAAAACGACAAGGAAAAAAAATGGATGTTGGCGCTTTTTTTTTTCGTGCTTCGTCGGCAGGAAGGGGGGAGACGGAACGGCGCTGTGCTTGCTTGGTCGGGGGGTTCATCTTAGCAAGGGAGGCAGATGTTGGTAACAATTAAGAAGAAACTTAGACGCCACTAATGTCCGTGGCACTGCTCAGCTTTTTCCCTGCTCATTCACAGCGACTTTTAAAACAATTCCGCAGAGTGTAATGACGCAGAGCCTGGATTGCACTGAGCTGTCGTGATATTACCAAAAATCACGCATTCACTTAAAACATAGAACTAGTGTAATTTCCAGGTAAGCTCCAAAAAGAAAAAAAAAATCATATAACTAGACAAACGGCGAAATTGCTTAAATAAAATAAAAGTACATTCATAGCGTTACATAGGGTTGAAACTCTAGCCCAGACTCATCATTGCCTCTTGCGGAAATCAGAGTAAGTAGAACCCGTTCTGTGTCTGCACTGTCCCCCAATCCTAGATCCACAGGCAAAATCCCACATAGGAGCAGCGTATCTCTGTAGAGAACTCACTCTCTACCTTCTCCTCCCTCAGGCTTGACCACATATTCAGGAATGTCTTGGTCCGGCTGGTTCAACACTACATGTGCAGCAGATTCCCAACTGTCCGAAATTTTATGTTTCTTCCAAAGACCCGAGTTCCTAACGAGGACGCTATCTCCAACATCTAACGGCATAGCCGTTATTTTAGAATCCCACCATTTTTTGTTCAGATTATGTCGTTTTTCTGCATTCTTTGAGGCCAAATTATACATGTATTTAAGTCTGCTGTTAAGGTCACGCACATGTTTCAGAGTCATGACCCCAAAGCATAAATCAACTGGGAGTCGTGGTTGTCGTCCGAACATTAGAAGGAACGGCGCCTCACCCGTAACATCATTATTAGTGCAATTATAGGCATGCACCAACGGCCTTACATATTTCCTCCATTCTTCTTTTTTCTTTTCCTCCAATGTCCCTGATAAATCAAGTAGAGTCCGGTTAAACGTTTCCACTGGGTTGCCTCTGGGATGGTAAGGTGTAGTGTGTGATTTAACAATGCCTCCCAGTTTACACAATTCTGCTATCACCTCTGCCTCAAAGCATGCCCCCTGATCACTATGTAAACGACGTGGAAATCCATAGTGGCAAATGAAATTCTCCCATAGTACTGCAGTCACCGTTCTGGCCGTTTGATCTCGGGTTGAGTATGTTTGGGCATACTTGGTGAAATGATCAGTTATTACAAAGATATGCCTAGTGTGTTTTGAATCAGGTTCCAAGGACAAGAAATCCTTACATAGGAGTTCAAGGAGACTTCTGGCCTTGATATTCACGAGTTCAGCTGCCTTTTGCACTTTGCTTTTGCGTCTCACACATCGTTCACATGCCCTACATTTTGCTTCTATATACTGCATCATTTTAGGCCAATAAAATCGGGCCCTTGCCAACTCCACAGTCCGTTCAACACCCACATGCCCCACTTCATCATGCACACCCCTAAATGCTCTCTCTCTTTGACTCTGAGGCACAACAAGCTGATGGGAATCTTCACCTAGGTGATTGTGCACCAAAGTACGTCTGGTTGCTCGCACATTTTGTCCACTGTATGGAAACCCCGAGTCAAAAGCTGTATAACATGTGCCAGACTAGTGTCTTCTCCCTGCAGCTTCTGCCAATCTTCACTGGAAAACCCAAGCAATGTAGGCTGATTGGGCCATAAGACTGGCTCTTCCAGGTCCTCCGGAACCACAATATCGTCACAGAGCAGTGTCTCTACAGCAGGGATGAAACTCTCCGCTATTGTCTCATCTCCGCTTTCGGACACCACAAGAGCCCTAACCATGTGACTCACACATAAAGTGCTCACTGCATTGTTATCCAAAATGTTAAACTTGTCAGGGGCAGCTTAGCACGATCAAGCATGCTGGCTATTCTCTTATCTACCTTGTCCACCTCCTCCTGCTTCGAAGATGGTGCATGAGGCCGCCGTGAGAGGACATCAGAATCCTCATTTTGCCCGATTTATAGTGGACATCAGAATTATATGCAGACAGTGCAGCAAGCCATCTGTGACTGGTGGCATCCAATTTGGCGCTGGTCAACACATAAGTTAACAGATTATTATCCATCAACACTTTGAAGGTGGCACCATACAAATAGTCGTGGAATTTTTCACAGATCTCCCACTTAAGTGCAAGAAATTCCAACTTGTGAGCCAGATAATTTCTTTCTGTCCACGACTAGCAAATGCCACCACTCTGGTCTGGCCATCTTGGATCTGAAATAGCACCGCACCCAAATCTGTGGTGCTGGCATCAATGTGCAGAATACAGCCGCCAGTCTGCGAAACGCAGTACGGGGGCTGCTGTGAGCTACTCAATACCAAGCTCTAAAGCCTTCTGACACTCCTCAGTCCAGCATCCACCTAAAAACTGAGACTTAGAGCGGGACGCATACTTACTGCCACTACGACAGGTAGTGGTCAGGTTGAATACCGTGCTCTGAAATAACAACCAAGGCATTTTACCGAGGTTTGGAAAAATTTATATTTGGATGGAGATAATTTGAGGCCAAAATCCAAGATACGTTTTAGGACTCTCATTAGCCTCTCCTCATGCTCCTCCAATGTGCTCGAAAAAATCATCAAATCATCCAGAAACGCAGTTACCTCCTGGAGATTTATGCCTGCCATTACGTTCTCCATAGTCCTCTGAAAAGAGGCTGGACAGTTTGTCAGTCCTTGAGGCAATTTACCAAACTGCCAGCTTAGATCATCTACACTTGTCTCTGTTGTATTGCGTCTTCCACTGAAGTTGTTATTTAACTGCATTTCCGTTTTTTGGAATGTATTCAATTTATATTGTACTTTATTAGTATTTGCTCGTATTACAGTTAATAGAGTAAACACTGACCTGTGGATTTGAAAATGAGATCTGCTCACTCAGTTGTTAATTTGAAAATATTTGGTATTAACAATAGATCATGGATAAACATAAATCATTATGGCATATTTATTGTTTGTTGTTTTTATACTGGATCCTACAGTGTTGCACCTGTTGCTTTTTTATTCTGGTCTGTGCATAAAAACATTAGAGTGCATACGTAACGTCTTCAGATCCTCTCAAGTCCGCATTTCAAGTTTCAGACTCATTTTGAAATGGATTCAGTTAATTTTTAAAATAATTGATCTACAGGTACACACAATACTCCACAATGACAAAGCAAAATCAGGCATTTCGATTGTTTTCTTAATTCATTTAAAATAAAATAACTGAAATATCCTATTTACATAAGTATCCAGCCCCTTAGTACTTGGTTACAGCACATTTGGCAGCAATGCCAGCCTCGTGTTTTTTGGGGAAGCTTAGCCCCTTCCCTTTGGAAGTTTCTCCCAGTCTTCTTGGCACAATCATCCAAACTCAGCCAGGTTGGATGGGAAGCATCGGTGCAGAACCATTTTCAGGCCTGTCCAGAGATGATCTGTTGTGTTCGGGTCTGGACTGCAATCCAGGACTTTCATAGAGTTTTGCTGCAGCCATTCATCTGTTTTCTTGGTGCCATGCTTTGCTTTGGGCCGTTGTCCTGCTGAAATGTGAACCTTCATCCCAGCCTATGATTCTGAGCGTTCTGGAAAAGGTTTTCCCTTAAAATTGTTCTATATTTTTCTGCATCCATCTCTACCTCTATCCAAACTAGTCTCCCATTCCCTGTTTCATCCCCACCACAGGATTCTGCCACCACCGTGTTCGACTGTATGGATGGTATTGATGAGGTTGAAACAGTGACAGAAGTAGGAGTTCAATCACAAGTGTCATAACAAAGACTCTGAATACTTATGTAAATGGGATATTTCAGTTTTTTATTTTTAATAAATTAACAAATCACTCCAAAAACCTATTTTTGTTTTGTCATTATGGAACACAGTGTGTGGATTGATTATAAAATATGAATTGAATCCATTTAAAATGAATCAGAAACATAACAAAATGCGAATAACCAATTAAAGGCTTGAAGGCTTTCAATATGCACTGCATGCAGAAGGGAAGCTTTACTGATTTAACACTGAGAGGGAGAAAATAGGCAATTTAATTGCATTATACACAATTTTACTTTTTACAAAGCATATATATAGTTAGTTTATTCATTATTCTCTTTCAGAATATCTTTCAGCTCTATGGTTAAGCCTCTATGGATGTGTGTTTTCTATGATTGAGGGAGGAGTGTAAACATTGCTATTCAATGAGATTTTTTGCCATTTAAGAGATTGTCCTGTCTGCTGAAAGATATTTCCCTTGCAAATGTCCTTGGTGTTTTACCTCGTGGTGTGATATGGGGAGAGTCCTTTGCTCATAACCACACACAGTCCCACACAGATTTCCTCTGATGTATGCAGCCCCCCGGCAGCTGGTGGGAGAAGATAGCAGGTTGTATAGCAATAAAAGAACTGGACTGCTTTATATTGGTGACACTGACGTTTTTGGTAAAATTGCCATATAGTGGATGTACACAGCTTAAGTCATCCTGCTATAGCTGAAGTACAGCAAATTAAATACTGTACTTTAAATATTTAAATATAAACTTTTTATCTTTACGTTTCATATAGCTTTTATATAATATAATGCAATATATATGTATATTTTAGTATTTGTTTTATTTTATTTTTTTATTATTGGCAGTTTCATTTCATTGCTGCTATGCCTGTCCATTCATGCACTGAACAAATAACAATCTAGAATCTTGAATGAGAAACTTCACCCTCTTTGTGACTGTGCAGAAAGCTTTGGCACTAAGCGGTGAGTGGCTCAGCAGGTTAAGTCTCTGTGCCTGTGATCAGAAGATTGCTGGTTTGAGCCCCAGTCTTGGCAGAATGGTCATATCTGTAGGCCCTTGAGCAAGACTCTTAACCCTGAGCTCCAGATGTGCTGCATGTTAGCTAACCCCCCTGCCCCTCAAGGCATGGAGAGCAAGATGGGGTCAGTGAAGAAGCATTCCAATGTTCCTGTACTTGTGCAAATAAAGCATGTTTGATTGTTAGATACTTTAGACACTGGTTGATATAACGGCAGGTGCCCTTCTGGAATTTAAAATTTTAGGTGCTTGAAAACTCTCTACATAGCATTACCTAGAAATTTTGATATTTCTCCACTCCATGCAACACCAAATAATCTACGTCTGTATCTAGAATAATGTAATGATGAATTGACGTGTCACGAGTGAAACTCAAATAGATGTTACGAGCAGCTGGCAGTTCAGGACACGAGACGCATAGCTTTAAATAAGAATTTAAAGAACCACGTCTAGCACTGGTCACCAGATAAACCGCTCTTTTGCTTCTATGCAGTTAATCTAAATCTGAGAATATTGACAATACGTAAATGGCAATACTGGCCTCTAGTGGACAAATATTAAGACTATTCCTTAAATGAAAGGTTGCCTAAGGCTATAGTATACTATCCGGTAAGAACCCAAAACTTTTAAGAGGACGAAAATGGATTGAGATGAAGTGTTGTGATCAAAAACATGCTGTGATCACTGATTAAGTTAATTTATCTCTTATTATGGAGGATTCCAGTTCATTCAGTCGTGCAGCCGTTACGTTATGAATCTACAATGCAAAAGTGTGATTTAGATCAGTATCAGAAGTGTAAATGCATTATTTCCGCGAAAAATGTGATCATTGTATTTTTCGATTTCGGTGATAGTTTCATCGTGTGCACACTAGGTGGGAGCAAAACACAGGCCACACCGCATGGGAGCAGCAACGCCCGAGCAGCCAAACAAGAAGCACCTGGAGTCCCTAAATACATTTTCCTGAATAAGTAAGCCTACCTACTACTAAGGAGGTTTGAAAATGCATAGACATATACGATTGCAAGGGCAGTAACCAAATAGAATTGTCTTCGTCAAATTAATGTATAATTTTCACAGAAATGAACAAAGTATGAGATGCAGTAAGTGGACATTAAATACGTCTATTATTATGTCACATCACCTAATAGATTGCGTCCGTCAACATCCATTAGCAGTTTTTTTTTTCTGGCAATATGCCAGAATTCTTTTTTCAACCTATATTGCCACTGTCGTGGAGCTAGGGTTAAAGGCTGTTACGCGGTACTTTTCTCTGGGACTGGCTGACATCTCCATTACTCGCCCCTGATCTTCCCGTTTCCTATCTGTCAACCGGGAACGCTTTGTGCACATTCCGCCTCTCTGTTTGCATGGGAGAAGCAGTTTGGCTGGGCTCTTCTCTTACATAAGGTAGAGAAGCCATATCCAGAGATATCCACTTTAGACGGATAAGTGTTCTTTTCCCCGCCATAAAGGGCACGAAACGGGCGATCCCATCCTCCCAGTATTACCGGAAGTTTCATACGGAGAAAGATGTTGTTGTTATTATTATTATTAGTAGTATTATGTCATACTTAACATGCTTTATATTGGTTTTGTAAATGTTATTAACCCTTTTAGCGCCTGGATGCTCACGACCCGTTAGCATTTAGCTTGGTTGGAAAAAGAAGTGCTTGGCACTGCATAACAGACATCATCCAATGTTTGTCTGATTCCTCCTCCGGCAAACCGGATTTATTTAATCAAAGGCTGTATGAGAAGTTACTAGTTGCTGCTGGTGGGGTCGTATGGGTTTTCTGGCAGAGACCGAATGGGGTGCCAGCGACTTACCCTTTGCATCTATACGTAGGCCTACTATGGACAGTAAGATGATCATCGTTAACATCTCGGGCTAGTGTCAGCACATGCGATACAGTGTCCTCTTAACTAAAACATATCTCCAGCCGGAAAGACATCCATCCTGTTTAATTCCAGGTATTTAGAGAGGGATTGTTAACGAGGTTATATAGCCATAACCAGTTATTGTTTTGTAGTATGCAGTAACATGCATTTACCCACAGTCACTTTTTTTTTTTTTTGGAGAAAATCGCAATCGCATCTGATCGATTTGGCTCTATTATTTGATTTGACAATAAGCATATTTTCTGCTGTTTGTCCTTTCTGTCACGATCAGGAGTGACAGAAATGTTATCGCAGCACATTCTCCTGGCGGCTTCAGTGGAAATTTCCAGCTCCTGGCGTATGACATGGTCTGGACTACGCACGGCCGGTTAGGGCTCCGGCTTCCTGTGCGTATCATGTACATATATGGACCACTGTCATAAATCCCGCCCAGCACAGCGTGGTATTTTTCAAATTACTTGCAGCAGAATGGAAATCCTATTTCGTAAGGGATTGTTATGCACTCTGCTTTCATGTTTATGCTGTATTGTTGAACTGTATTTTGGTCTAACTTAATGAATGTTTATATTCACCCATGTTTTAGAGAATATTTAATTTAAAATCTAAAAAAAAAATTAATCACTAGAAGCATACATTTGTGTTTATATGAGACTTTTTAACTCTTCAGCAAGTATTAGGTCAATTAGGACCAATTAGTCCTCAAGGCCGTAAATGACATCTGCATATTTGGGTTCTGGAGATTCTGCTCTGCCAGCATCTTGGGTTTGGCCAGTAGAGTTACAGGATGAGCCATCCAATCAGTGTATGGACACAGAATGGTCAGAACATCTTTCCATTGAGAGCTCAGAAGGACCAGTTTGTAGCTTGGTGATGTCTCCTGGCTTGATGGAAAAGGTTTGTGCAGGTTAGGGCTGAATTTATTGATGAGCATTTACTGAAGTGTAGGGAATTTACACACCCATCTCTTTTCTGTAACCGCTTATCCTATTCAGGGTTGCAGGGAGTCCAGAGCCTACAGGTACAAGGCAGAGAACAACCCAGGATGGGGTGCCAACCCATCACAGGGCACATACACACACATACAGTCAACCTTAGCATGGTTTTGGACCGGGGGGGGGGGGGGGGGGCCG
>JAODJU010000036.1:4001170-4026641 GCA_026776725.1 Gnathonemus echidnorhynchus | reverse complement strand
AAGATGCTCCTTTTCTGGTCTGTGCCTTGAAGATGCTCTTTTTCTGGTCTGTGCCTTGAAGATGCTCCTTTTCTGGTCTGTGCCTTGAAGATGCTCTTTTTCTGGTCTGTGCCTTGAAGATGCTCCTTTTCTGGTTTGTGCCTTGAAGATGCTCTTTTTCTGGTCTGTGCCTTGAAGACGCTCCTTTTCTGGTTTGTGCCTTGAGGATGCTCCTTTTTCTGGTTTGTGCCTTGAAGATGCTCCTTTTCTGGTCTGTGCCTTGAAGATGCTCCTTTTTCTGATTTGTGCCTTGAGGATGCTCCTTTTCTTATCCGTGCCTTCAGGACACTCCTCTTTTGGTCTGTGCCTTGAGGATGGCCCTTTTTCTGGTTTGTGGCTTGCTTGGTTATTGAGACTAGAAGCATCATTTTTTTTGCTCCTCAGGAAAATTATTTTCTGCAAGTGATATGCTGTCACAATGCTTCTAAATAATAATAATAATAATAATAATAATCAACTCTGACTGTGTTGGCAAAGAGATGATTGATGGTTGTGATTTAAGATTCTGCCGTCATCACTAAGGAATCCAAAGGGAGAGTGACAGCCCCATTGCCTAAAGGGGGGGTAATGAAATGGCCCACACCTCCTTTTAGCTCTGCTGTTTGTCTTTCTCTCCCGGTTTTCACACTGACAGCTCCCCTTTTCAGACCTGGTGAACTGCGCAGCCTCTCCATAGGGGCCGGGGGGGGAGGGGGGCTGTAGTGTGTCACTGATGGGATTAATGAAAACACCTTGTTTCAATAGGGGTTTGTGCCATGCACCACACAAATAGCAGGAACTGTCTTGGAGATGGGCCCAACTTCCGCCTTCTGCTAGTATGCCTGGTTTTGCTCCCATATTCTCCAGAATCAGACAGGCCCCGGAATTACTGGGAAGCAGTAATTATGTATCACATGTCTTCCTGAAAAGGGCACAACTTTGATATCTACCTCTAAAAGCATTTTTGGCCCTCATCTCCTCCAGTGATTTGATTTATGCCGCCAGGTGATAATCAGCTAATTTATATGAACCATGGAATTACTGGGAAGGCTTTTGGGCCCCACATCCTGCCTGATGTTGCTTTGATATTTTGTTAATGCAGAACCATAGGAGGGGCTAAATGAAAACAGCAGGGTGTGTCACAAAAGAAGCTGTGTGTATTTTTAGCATTTCTTTATTTTCAGTCAGACTGAATGTTTTCTGTCTCCCATGATGGACATTGCAGGTAATTAGCATTAGGTCGAATATTATTAATAAATATTCTCATTTTCATTTTGTGTTTTTATTTTTAAGCTTCTGTCCACTTTCAGCTCAGGTTTTGTTTGTTGTTAAAGCCCATCTGATAAGGGCTTCAGGGCCTGGATGTTTATTCCACTCATGGGTGGACATGAAGACCCTCTTCTTATGTAACATTGTACCACAGTGCAGGTGATTCATCAGAGCTTCCTGTTCTCGTGTTGCCTGTCTAGTGTGCATCACCGCAATGAACTCCATTGACAGTCTGGAGTATCGTTTATCCTGTAAGATTAAGATGCTGAGATCTGAGATTAAGTTGGAAATTACAGCTCAGAAATAGTAGAAGTTATTAAAAGTCTAATGCATCTGTCCATCTTCCAGCTGCTTTTCCTGATGTGGTCACAGTTTAAGCTCCAGTAAAAAGCTGAATATATATAAGCGATGCCCGCTTCCTGCTGCTTGGAGGGGATGGCGATACCCACTGTCTTCTGCTCGGAAGGCATGGCAATGCCTGCTTTCTCTGCACGGAGGACATGGTGATGCCCGCTTTCTCTGCACGGAGGACATGGCAATGCCCACTTTCTCTGCTCGGAGGACATGGCGATGCCCGCTTTCTCTGCACGGAGGACATGGCAATGCCTGCTTTCTCTGCTCGGAGGACATGGCAATGCCTGCTTTCTCTGCTCGGAGGACATGGCGATGACCCGCTTTCTCTGCTCGGAGGACATGGCGATGCCCGCTTCCTCTGCTCGGAGGACGTGGCGATGACCCGCTTTCTCTGCTCGGAGGACATGGCGATGCCCACTTTCTCTGCTCGGAGGGGATGGCGATGCCCGCTTTCTCTGCTCGGAGGGGATGGCGATGCCCGCTTTCTCTGCTCGGAGGACATGGCGATGCCCACTTTCTCTGCTCGGAGGGGATGGCGATGCCCGCTTTCTGCCGCTCGGAGGGGATGGCGATGCCCGCTTTCTCTGCTCGGAGGGGATGGCGATGCCTGCTTTCTGCCGCTCGGAGGGGATGGCGATGCCCGCTTTCTGCCGCTCAGAGGGGATGGCGATGCCTGCTTTCTGCCGCTCGGAGGGGATGGCGATGCCCGCTTTCATCTGACCAGTCAGGACATGTGTGGCCATGGCAGTGGCCATTTGTCTCCTCTCTCATTGGTTGTGTTGCAGGTGTTGTGAGTGTCAGGTGTCCTCACATGCCAGTGAGCTGACGTCATAGGCAGGAGTCAGTGCTCAGCGCTCCTACACAGCACGATCCTTAATAAAACAGCATGTGTGGATTGCCGCAGTTAAAACAGCCCGTAATGCTAAACACCTCTTACAGCTGTTCCCCGCGGATCTGCATTGTGCCAGTGTTGTCCACTGATGAGATGAGGGTGAGAGGAAAGATTTTTTTTTTCATGTTTTTGGACCACCCTATTAAATAGTCAGAGTTATGGATGACAGGGCTTCTGCTGCTTCTGGAGTCAGACAGGAATGTTCTTTCCGCTAAATGTTTGATTTTGATGTATGCTTGTGACATTTAATCGGACGACTGATAAAGTGTTTTGCCTTCTGCTGTGTAAAGAACCCAGATTGTGGAAATGGTGCTGATTACTTAGGTCTGTACTTTCATTCTATGTTTTGTCCATAAATGGCTTGGTGAGCAGGTGCAGTTTAGAGTCTGCATGATATAAAGGAACCTTAGGATGCACATTGCCGATGTCGACCAGCCCCCTGGAGCTCAGTCAGTACACGCTGCCTGCTCGTTGCCTCAATATGGGCCTGGTATCCATAACATTCCCGTAAACAGTGATGTCAGTTTGCCTGCGGCTCTTCACCTTGCTGGGCCTTATCTCTGTAGGCCTGAGACAGTTAGTGCATCCCTCTCCAGACAACACTGTACAGTGCTGAGTGCCTGAGTAGTCTGAGCCCTGGATGCCGCTTCTTGTTATCAATGAGGCAGAAAGAGCTCCAGTGTATCTGACCTGAAAATTGGTTTCACACAGTCTATAGTTTCACATGCTGAAATGTCAGCTAAGCAATATATTCCCACTGAATGCTGCTTGCACTTTGTTGCCCCCTAGTGGAAGTATTTGCTTCTCCCATGGTTACCAAGCTCAATGAATGCAACTGATCCCTTTTTAAATGCTTCCTCTGGGTGTTTCATGATTTTACAATTGCTTAATTTATACTGCCTTGTTGAATTTCATTTTTGGAAACCAGTTTATTAATATCACACTTCTGATCTTGGGTTATGGGTGAGAAATTTTAGATTTTCTTTTCTATGTAAATCAAAGTTGATTCAGACACACTTGTGCCAACTACGCAATAGGGTATATTTGTACAAACTATATAGTAATATAGTGATTTATCATTTGAGAATGTCAGTAAATATTGGCCTGTCTGATTAACTTCTGACATGTAAAGCAAGCTAAGTAGATAAATATATGATGTCGTATGGTGGATGATGTATTGGATTAAATCACACACAACAGAGGAGGTATGGAAATTTCTGGCTCGGTGTCACACTGTCAGTTTACTATGGGACACAGCACTTAATCTTACCTTTCAAACCCAGGATAATATCATGCTAATCCTCTGTGCCTATAAAGGGTAGCAGTTTCAGGCTCTTTACTTTCATGACTTCACTTTGCTTTCATGCACTATGTTCCCTGCCCGTAGGCTGGAATTACAATGGCTGGATGGTTTTTGAAGTGTCCACCTTCTGTTATGAATAGATCAGGAAAGGAAAATGACCTGTTTAGCCTAGTTAGCAGATTAATCTCATAGGACGACAGCTGTAGCTCTCAGACATTATGAAACCAAAATTTTACGCAGTGACATTATTAGTTTTGAGGAGAAAACACTCCTTTATTTTTTGATTGCATCACAATTTCTCAGTTCTTTAGGACTGATCCATGCAAGCTTATGCTTTGTAGACTGAACTGCTTTTTGCTGTCTGGTGCTCGAGTTGAAATCAGGGCATGAAGACTGCAGGGAATTCCACCCCACCCCGTTCCTAATGTCAAGACCTCGACAACAGTCACCATTCATGCCCTGATCCTCCGTCCTTTTTTCCAGACCTTGTTACATTGTCTGTCTCCTTTGTTTGCTCCAAGATCGTGATGCTGAGAGGGGCTAATTTGGCAAATGGATTAGGCCCGGCTCCCTCTGTGCTTGGAGCAGGCCGAATATCCAGATTCTTCCCTGTTTTCAGCCGGACAGCTGTTCCTCTGATTTCTGGCTTCAGTGTGATATGGAAGTAGTTGCTTTCCAGATGTGCCTCAGTGAGATGAATTATTCAAGCAAAGGCCACCTTATACTAGGGGCAACCTACCGCTATTGGACCTGGGCTGAGGGGACACACTTAGCCAGCATGCTGTTGGACCTGGGATGAGGGGACACACTTAGCCTGCTGTTGGACCTGGACTGAGATGACACACACAGCCTGCCTGCTGTTGGACCTTGGCTGAGGGAACACACTTAGCCAGCGTGCTGTTGGACCTGGGCTGAGGGGACACACACAGCCTGCCTGCTGTTGGATCTGGGCTGAGGCGACACACTTAGCCTGTTTGCTATTGGACCTGGGTCTGAGGGGAGATACTTACCTGACTTACGGCACACAGGTCCATGATGCCAGTCACGTCACATGCAGAGGGTTGAGTCAATATTCAGACGTGCTGAATTTGTTTACTTAAAAACCTGAATTTTCCTTATTTATTCACAACATTGCAGAGTGCTTGTTTCCTTGGTGCTTTACAGAAGCTGTTCCTTACACAGCACCATCACACAATCCCTTTATACAGTAATGACCACCTCCTTTGTAAAAAGGTCTTATTCAGGTGGATTCCAAAGAAACACACCCTGCAATGTGTGCCGACGACTGGAGGGACGAATATCTCTGAATAAATGAGTAATCTGTTATTAAAGCTGGGATATAGTGCTGTCATCATGGTGTGTGCAGGTGTTACCTTCAAAAAGTATAAACACAATGACGTGTTACCTGATGAATTTAGCCTGAGCTAGCTTGAAAATGCATCTTTTGAATCAGACTTTCTTTGTATTTTTTTTATTTCTTGGCAGAATGCCATTCAGAGGAATTTAGCTAATTATTTAATATTTTTTAAGATTGTGTCTGTGGGCTGGCGTGCATTGCCATTGGCTGCCATTTCCTGTCACTGCCTGTGTCTGAGGTCGGCAGTGCTGAGTCTTCATCCCAAGCAAATGGGCTGAGTCCGCATCATGCACAGGCAGGCTGAGTCCTCGTCATGCACAGATGGGCTGAGGTTGGGTCCTTGGCACGTCATGCACAGACAGGCTGAGTCCTCATCATATGCAGATAGGCTGAGTCCTTGTCTTGGGCAGATGGCTAAGTCATCATCACGCGCAGATGGGCTGTGATCCACACCACAGCTGCCCTCCTTCAGGTAGACCTTCTGTGAATCTCACTTCCAGCTCTCTGGCAGGAGATACTTGAGTAATACAGTGTGCTGGCTGAGTCTCGGCATGATGTGTTACTCTACGAGGGCTCCCTTACCATGAAGCCACAGCTGAGTCTCGGTACGATGTGTTATCTACGAGGGCTCCCTTCCCGTGAAGCCGCAGCTGAGTCTCGGTACGATGTGTTATCTATGAGTGCTCCCTTACCGTGAAGCCGCAGCTGAGTCTCGGTACGATGTGTTATCTATGAGGGCTCCCTTACCGTGAAGCCGCGGCTGAGTCTTGGCACTATTTGTTAATCTTCGAGGGCTCTGGCTACAGATTCCCTTACTGTGACATCCTGCTCGGCTACCTCTAAGAATTTCATGGGGTCTGCTGCTTCTCATGTGCCCTGTGCTCACCAAACGAAGCCTGCTTAACCATTCAAGGTTTCCACTGGATTTTCAATTGAGAAACTCAAAGTGCCTGAAAAATGGCGTAGTCGTGTGACATGAGATCCATGGAATCTCCTAATGTTTTTTCAGATATGCGAAACTATAGTTTAATGGATTAGAGCAGCTGCTATGATTTCTTAATTTATATGTTACTGGAACAATAGTTCCTTACGTATGAGACATACACTTACAACTTATCAAATAGGAAAATCCATACAGTAATAGTAATTTTTATCTACAATTACAGCAGAGAATCAATATAATATTGTATACACGTGAATAGTATGTTTGTTCATTTCTGGAAACTGGCCTATGCAGAAATTTAGAAATAGGTGCTGTAATTTTAAAAGTATCAGCATTGTCCGAACATAACATTACACGCCATCTTTGCCGTCGTCTTTGTCCAGCTCATTAAGACTTTTGGCTCCTTGATACATTGCCCTGCACTGGAAAACTACAACAGCCAGCCTAACAGCCATTTGTGGTTCTTTCAAAAAACAATTGGAATTTATGCAACACATCAGGTCATGCAGTGCTTTTAGGGAACATAAAATTTAACTGCATGCATTACAAGACCAGTAAATCATCCTGGAGATATTTTCTGTTCCCATAGACCACCATGCTCAGCAGTGCATAACGCCGACCCGAAAGAGCCTGTGAGTGAGGACGTGCTTGGGCCGCTTTTATTAGTGTTATATATTATTCAGTGTTTGTCAGGTGCACTGTGAGAGGTACAGGCTGGTTGTGCAGTCCAGCATACAAAAGAGCTGCACATTGCAACACACTTTGCAGAAAATTGCAGCACAATGAACATGCTTTGCAATAGATAACCTTTCCATGTTAGAGATCCTAGGCATGTATGATACCCCTAGAGCGACCAGCAGATGGATGGTCTTCCTGGGGGCAGCTGCCGATTCCGGTAACAAGAGCCCCCCCTAGATAGACTTTCAAGTGCCTGTGCTAAGGTTGCCTCCGAGGTAACAATGGCTGAACATACTGTGTGTCTGGGGTAGGGAGTGCAACTTCCACTGACACATTACTTGAGGGGCATCAACAACTTAGTAACTCAATTACTACTCAAGAACTAATCATGAGCTAATATAGTAATTGCATTTAATGCATGAATCGTTACGATTGATTAATGATGAAGGAACATGGGGTGAGCATGTAGCTAACACTTCTGGCTAAGTAATACGTTAATAGGAGTGTATTACATTATTTAGTAAAGTGTTACCCTCTCTAATAAAGTGTTACCTTGCCTCTCTGATCATATAGCTTGAGCAAATTCTGCACCAGAAGACTCTTTGTGCCAGAATGTTTAATCTAAAAATAATTAATTGTGTTATTAAAATTGATAAAAGCCAAATTCTTCAAGATATGTGAGGCATATTACATAATTTAAAAAGCACATACTGGTCATAAAAATAAGCAACAAAAATGATAAGGATCAGCAGGTTTGCTGCTCGGAGCCTAGAAGAGTAGGCGACAAGCGGGAAGCTCACTTTCCATTCCGCTTTATAATTCCTAGATCATTTATCTGCCAGTGATCTATAATCTATAAGATGTGTTTTGGAGGGGCAGGTCAATGCCAGCTGTGTTTGGTTACTTCGTTCCTAGAAGCAGGACGAACATTTGGCCGAACAGACTGGGTGTAAACATTTGGGATAACGTGTTTAAAGTTACCCCTAAGGCTTGATTTGTTTGGCCCTCTATTGCCAAAATGGGGCCCATGTTACTTCTTACAGTAAAATCCCTTTTGATTCTTGCTGTGTTAGCAAAATCATCAGCATGCTTTATCACTGGGACAGTACTGGGCATGTTTACAGTGAAGTGCAATGTAATGACATAGTATTTTCTTGGTGTTTGGTTTGTGGAACATCTGTAAAATACTTTATAGTTGTAAAATACTTTATAGTCAGTAAATTAACATTGCATTATAACTTGATTTAATTACATTTTTACGCTTCCCGGACAAAGATAATTTCATATTATGAAGCACAGGAAATAACTCCTTTGGAATTAATACAATTAAAAAGTCTCACGAGAAAAACTTTTTCCTTTGCTTCAGTTTATTCTGTATTTGTCTGAAGGAATTCTAGACCAAAGAAATGTCCTTTCAAAACTCTTAATCATTGTCACATCTATCAGAGAGAGTAAACTGTAAGTGGAATGAAATGAGTTATTTATGAGCAAAACGTCTCTGGTGACAGAGGTGCAGTTTATGGACGACCTCACATCATCTCCACGCTGTGCTCATACTTGGCAGGAGCTAGAACCTTCTCAATAGTTTCTTAAGAAGAAGAAGAAGAAGAAAAGATCTTCTGGTCACAGCTCCTGTAAATCAAACAGAGCCTTAAAGTGGTCTGTCGCCGAGACAAATTGGCCACAACTCCTGGCTGACATCAGGACCACTGGAAAATGTCACAGAGGTCACTTGGGCTTTTTTTTTCTGTCACTGGTGTCAGGTTGAGTTTTCCACTACTCCCCAAAAAAATGCGATGGAAAGACGTCTGCAGTGAAAGAATGGAAAGTCCGCTCAGACTTCTGGAATTCAAAGTCTGCTTCTGCCGCCGAGTCTTGCACTGGTCACTTTGCCAAGACAATACTTTAACAATTCTGATAATCAAAAAGTCAGTGCCTTTTTTTTTTTTTTAAAGTCTTGTGTACTTCCTGAAGAGATTCATATTTTCCGTATTCTTATTCCCAGTATTATTCATGTTGAAAAAAACATTTTGTTCCCTGTACTGTGCTCTGGGTGTCTTTTGCTAGTATTGACACACAAACACACACACATATTCATGCACATACATAATAAATCACATGCCTGGTAGATGACTTGATACACTTTTTGAGCTTCCCACTGGTGAGGGCCATTTTTCAGTAGGTGCTGTTTGCCTCTTACTGTAACACATTTCTCAGACCTCAGCAATTCCAGCCTAAATTTCCAGATAACCCTCTCATGTCCCCACTGACGTGTCACCCATCTGCGTTTCCCGCTTCAGAGCCTGCAGTTTAGCCTGTCTGCCTTAGCATCCATCTGTCTTCCCATCACTTATGCTGGCCTCCCTTTTGGTGGAAGGAGGGAACCCCAAACCACCCCAGCACACAACACAGAACACAAACTTCTTGAGCCAGTTCTCTGTAGAAACATTTCAATCTTAATGGGTTAAAAGTCTGACGGCCATACACAACCCTACAGACTCTATTATGATGATGAAAAGAGTTTGATCTGTGAAGGATCTCAGGAATATTTAATCCCTTTATATCTACAGGATTATTTTGAAATAGGATAGCTTCCTTGCCAGATTTTATATTTGGTTCTCAGCCAAACTGTGTGGGCAGTCTCCATAGCAACAGCAACAAACAGAAGACTATTATGCGAACAAAACCCGCACAGTCAAGGACGTAACTAAAAGCTTGAGTCCCATATTGTTGTTGTAAAAACAATATGGAAATGTCTCGCGGGTGATCCTGTGGAGAGCTGTGGATGCCACAGGGCTTTAGCTACTTTGAATATTTTAAATCCAAATTTAGCACAGAAAGCATTTCATTAGAAGTTCTTTTACTGTTTGCCCTGAGTAATTGACCAAGGCCGCACCTCCTCTGGAAGGTCACAAAAGGTTATTCCTGTACTCAGTTACTGCTAACAAAAAAAAAACATTCCCGGAGGATCTGGAATGAGCCGCTGACCTGTGCCGCTGGCCTGGACGTCACCGAGAAGCCACACCGAAGGCGTCTGTCCTCCTGCTGCTGTGATGCTATTGACAGAGGCCAGAGCTGACTGTGCCAAGGAGGTCGGGGCCCTGCTAGTTTACATCTGGATCTGGTTGGGGAGACGCACTTTCCCTAACTGTCACTCCTTCATACATTTCACACTTGCACTTTATTCATCCAGCAGACTCCAATCCATCTGCCATGAGATGCACTCAGAGCTCAGACAGTTGATGCAGGTGTGGCTGCTCTGACGGTGCCAATAACTCTGGCTGCACACTGGCGGCTTTAAGCTCTAAGGACAGCAAAATACTACATGCTCTTTGCGGCAGAGGCAGGGACCGTCCGAGGGCCGCTGGACGTGCTGTTTTCCTTTTCCCCTGTTCATTGAGTCACTGCTCTGGCCCGGTCACAGGCTCACCTGGTGTTCCGTTTATTTACGACTGGTTTGAAAGGTAACTGGGAAGCCTGAGGGGCTCACGGCGGTCCAGGGATAAGCCCCACCCCATTCTGTTATTTAGCGAGCCTTTTCCCGGACCTGTTCGGGATAAATGCCCGAGGAACAGTAGCGTCAAATGGGCACTGTTTTCAGACAACGCAGAGCGAACTCGCACAGGGACGCCTCCTGAGCAAGCTCCCCTCCTGCTCGATTCACTCTGAATCCGAATTCCCTCTGAAGATGGTGGTGCCTGTAGACACACAGGCTTCTACGGCAAAAAAAAAAATACTAATTATGTTTTGTATGCCTATTTTAAATCATTGTTGAAACATTTTGAAAGCCAAACTGGCTAAGTGTATTTTATAATCCGAAAACGATTTTTATGCAGTTATGTTTCACTGTCTGAAATGAGAATCAAGTGACTTGACCTGAAGGTAAGAGCCCAAGTCAAACCTGTTTCCAAACTACATTGTGATGTTCAGACCTCTCGGGTCACAGATTGAGTTATACCTGGATTCTAGGCTGCCTGCACTGACTCCATTTTATTGCATACTCAATGCCTCTTGTGTTCACAGTTTGAAATTCTGCTTATAATAACAGTATAATATTATTTTAATGAAAGATATGTATTATATGTAGTACTAGTTAAGGCAAGCAGCTTAAGGTGGATTTTATAATTGACCTTATATGAATTGATTTCAGTATGGTGGTAACCTTCTTGTCTTCACTTTTACACCTGTCTGTATAATAAAATAACAGCAGTCATTAGTAGCCAAGCTGTGCCGACGGTTTCCATAGAAATGCCAGTAAACAGTCGGCTATTGTGTGAGTAAAACTCTTAGAGTTGAGGAACTTCCTAAGCACTGGAATCCCACATTGCTGTGGGAATTAAAGATTCCTGAAGAGAGCTGTGAAGACCACATTGGTTCCTGCCTTTTGCTCCATTGTTCCTGTTCCCACATTCTCTTGGGACACTTCATGACTGAATGTCTGTAAATACACACATTCATATGCTCCAGTAATCCAGTTCTGCAGATGCTGTACACTAAGTAGTACACTTGTCACCTGACCTAATCTGATCAATCACATAATGCGACAGGACACCGAAAGGTGCCTGGTTTCCCACACCAACAGAAACAATTTATTTTATAAGATGTTTTTTCTCCCCACTAGCAGCAGTGTGAAAGGTATCCAAAGCTGTTACGATTCTGGTCATAGCACATCTCTGGAAACTTTTGGGAGCAACTTAGATACTTTGTGAGACTTCATTTAGCTACTTTCCTTTTATTATTGATGTGCTTGTCTGACTCTTTCGTCTTGTGTGGCATGTGGGACGGAGAACCTTGCAGTGTTTTCCTTTCCAACGTTATCAGATACTCAGCTCTTTGACTGCTCCTTTAGCTGCCTTCCGGGGCCTTGCCGGCACGTGTCAGTCAGACGCCTCCATCTCTTACAGCTGTAACATTCTCCAAGTACAGCCAGTTGCAGAATAAGGCTTCTCTGACAAAAGTGCTTAATCTCGCAAAGGGAATATCAGAGACTCTGGAGACTCTACAGAATCCAACGATGCCCAACTGGATAAGTCCTAAATTCCCCCTGGTAATCTCTCTCTAGGTATGTTTTTAAGGTTTTCAGAACAAAGAATTAAACCAAAGCTAAATTAATGTAATAAATGTTAGAGAGTACAGTATCATTAGCTTCCACTAAAATTTTTAGTGTTTTATCAGTGTACCTTTATCAAATTAAATTTTGCAGTTAGGAGATTAGACATGGACAGTCTTATCACATCAGAGGTGGCATTCCCTGATAATTTGGCTGTCATGGAGTTCACTTTGACATCCATATTCATCTCGTAAAATTCCACTGCATGTAAAGAAAGTAACTTTTCCATAGTTAGTAAGTAGCTTGTGTCTTGCAGCGCTTTTAAATGACTGCAGTAAAATGGCAGCCCAGCACTTTCATATGGCAGCCATGTGTTTGTCGTCTCCCGTAACTGCACCCGGAGAGGCCGGCGTGGGGCCGTGGGCATCCGTGGAATCCAGCTGGCCTCGGCTCAGTTAGGTGGAAGTGCGTTCCTGAGATACTCTTGCTTATTCTGGCCGGCGGCGAGCGCTCCAGTTTCTGATCACCGTATAGACCCAGACAGCATGTTTACAGACAGTGTGACAGTGTGCACACAGGGGACACTGCAGGGTACATCCAGACACTCCACCACAACAGCAAGAGCGGGAATAAGGTCTCTGGAGAACAGCGGTCGGGTGACTTGAGGAAAAGTAAATTTTTGAAGGCATGACGAAGGGTTATAAAATTTTGATGAAGTACACATTGCAGTTGGAGACAATTTGTCTTATTTAAATATAAGCGCAGGACCACTGTAATTGGGGAAAGAGGCTTCTTGTTGATAAGGTCAGATCTGTTCGCTGTAAAAATCCTGGATTTCTGCAAATCCCATCCTGAGAGGTGTATTACCACTGATGACAACCAGGACCTGAACAGTAACCAAGACACATTCACAGAGCAAAATAAGAGCATGTGATCTGGCTTCCTGCTGCGGCAGCTTCCCGACAGACAGGCAGGCGCTCAAGGCCGCTGGTCTCTGCCATCCCTCAGTCCGCTAGATTTTTTTCTCAATCTCAGTAGAGCCATTTGCTAAAAATGTTGGGGGCCTGTTTCACAGGCGAGTGACCCAGCTAGTTAGCCTTCACAGGAGCTCAAACAATTTCCACAGCCCTTCCAGCAAATCTTCGCATGAGTCTTAAGGAAAGAGATTCATCTCCCAGTTAGCACAGGACACCAGTCCGTCACAGAACAAATCAGAAACATCATTTCACCTAAACTGCGCATGTTTGGACTATAGGAGGAAGGCTGAGTACCTGAAGGAAACGCATGGAGACAACATGCAAGCCACACACACACACAGAGGATTGTAATTGTAACTTTGTGGGGACTCTCCATTCATTTCTATGGGGAAAATTCAAATCACATGATGACCTTAAGCTCTACCCAACCCTAATCTTAACCATACAACCAAACAAAATGTGAGACTTTTGGCATTTTTTGGTCCCCACAATGTAATATAAACCTAATCAACACACACACATACACATGCATACAGAGTCCGGGGCAGGACTAGAACCTTTGAGTGACCACACCACCTGAGGCACTAGAGTGTCTCACAATGTGCTCACAATGAGAGCAGAACCTTATTGAATGAGCTTTTGAGAGACGTCTTTCTTTTATTGACCTCGCCCCATTTCAGTCAGTGAACGTTATTATTCAAGGAAGGAGAGGAGGAGCCTGGGTTGTCCAATGTGTCTGTTAGTCCATGTTTAAAAATGCCTGGGAAGGCACCAACACTGATATTGACCTTTGACCTCTGGGTTCAGCCTACAGAGAGTCAGATTGTGGATCAGATTACATCCTAGATACTGGAGGATTTTGAGGGGGTGGGGTTAAACTTGCAGAATTTTGTAAGTGCCAGTTGTACTCCTGTTTCCACCATGACATGCCCTTTAAGGGTTCGTTTGCAGTCAGTAAATAACAGGTACCCTGCTGTTTTACTAGGGTGTGCCTTTATAAAAAAAGAAAAAAACCTGCTTACACTGAAGTCAGAAAATGACTTTCTCTGCCGTGACGTCAGTGGAAGACCCAGACACTGAGGCAAGCTGCTTTTACGACTTCCCTGGGGGCAGACGGTTAATCATGGATGTAAGATTATGCCTGTTCCATGGTTACTCTGTTTGGTAGATGCTGATTGGAGGCGACCCTGCTGCCTGAAGCGCTGTCACTTCTTCATTATCAGCACATGAGTGTTTATAGGGCCTCTTACCAGTGGCCTGTACTACAAAGTGGGGTTTTACTCCGATAAGCCAGTAACCCCGCTTCCTAGTACAGGCCACTGGTAATTGACTGTTCCTGTGCGTCATGTGCCCCCCCCCTTTTCTTCTTCCACATCACTCCAAGGATTCATTGATTTATCTGCATTCATGTTGCCTGTTATGCATCCCATCAGCACCTTTGCAGAAAATGTCTCGTATCTGAGGGGCATAAGATGACAGCTGAAGACCGGTACAAGGAGAAGCAAGCAGATTCACTTAATATTTATGTCTAGCTTCTGTTCTCCTTGATGATGCTCTAACACTGCTAGGATGATGGCTACTCTACCAGGCATCTCTTAGCACATCTTCCAAAGCTGAACCATTTTATATTCCCCAAGCTCTGGAGAACTGAAGGCATTTTTGTCCAGACGATCCCAGACATAGCACCCCCCCCCCACCCCAGCCTAGTTTCGTTTCCACATAGTAAGCTTTTCCCATAAATTAGTTTTTATGGGTTATAGGATTAGGAGCACATTTATAGGCGTCTATATTAAATTGGGTCCTCTCACTGGGCTTCCAGCATCCTTCCGGGCCAATGCTCAGGGAAACATGGACAGTTACCAATGAAGACTGCCTGGTTTCCAGCTGCACACTTCATTGATAGGGTGAGATGTTTGTACACCAACCTTCATGTCAGACTGAAACTGAAAACGCAAAATGGAGAATACAGACATGTCCAAAAATGCATTTGCTAATAATCTGAGCTCATAATTACTGCAACTTACTGATTTTTCAATTCCCTGGTATTGAATCTAGACAGATGTTATGGTTCCTACTGGGCATGTGGTTTGGGGACCAGCCAAAGAACAGGTCACGTTTGTAGATCACTGAGAACTCAGTTACATCACAACCCATTTCATGTAAATCTCTCCAGACACTGAAAGACTGGCTGTTGTGACAGGCCTCCCTGACAAAGTGAATGCGTGTTCTCTGTAATCAACCACAAACAGTAGCTATGACTTGAAACTGCCAGTCAGACTGAGAATGTGGCTGTGAATTAAAACTATGAGTTGGGTATGATCTTAATGATATAAAATGATAAATTAAAATGATCATTCATGATAATAGAAATCCATTCAGCGTGCAACTGCTCCTCCAGTGCAGGGCTGCGCCGAACCTGGAGCTCATCTCAGGAAGCCCAGGGCACAGGGTCAGTCCGTCTCAGGGCAGCATGACAGAATGTGGTTGCTAAGATAAATTAAGCCTCTTGCACGTGAGAATGTGGCTATAAATTTAAATTGTGACTCAGGCATATCAGAATGTGACCCTGCATACACCGGGAACAAAAACAATATGCCTGCTATCACATCATTTTCACAAGTCATTCTGTGGTCCAACATATTCATACAGATCTCCTCGTCCATATTCTCCTAAAGTCCTACAATATAAATGGAAAAATCAGTAAAGCGGTTCTGGTCAAGTCTTTTATAGACCCAGTCAGAGAGCTACTCCAGGTATTTGAACCTTGAGGGCCCCAAGTTCAATGCCTGAAAATTGTCTGGATGAAAACAAGTCCCCTAACCCATGACAAAGGAGGTGAAGATGCAGGTTTAGTCACCATGAGTGAGGGAGTACGGCTCCCAAAGGTGTTCAAACACTCTGGCCAAAATGACTGAGATAATCCAAGTTAGTTTAAACTCCATTTATTCAAGGATTTAAATAGTCCAAGAGTAATCTAAATGATCTTTTTTCCAATCCAAATGAAATTTTTCCTATAAACATATAGAATGAGAAGGCTTAGAAAGATGTTTGAAAACAGACTGGCAGTGAATTGAAAAGGAGCTCACAGTTGTTCATTGCCTTAATTATCTTTTTTAATTTGTACTTCAGTTTTGTATGAATTTGGACTGAAAAAATGTTTCTGTAAGTTATTTGGGCATGTAGCAGTGTAATTTTGTTTCTCATTTATTGCCCTGACTGCACCTGAAATTATGCTGTGCAAACAGAGAACTGTGGCATGTGACGGTGTCATCCTGGCTCCGGAGGCTCTATTCCCCGGCATCCAGCTAGGTCAGCGGCGTGGGGGGGGCTCTCCCACCTGGCCTGCACTGCTGTCTTCCATCAGCATGACTCTTGTATACACTGTTTATGTGTGATTTGTTCTTTAAATAGACTCTGTTTTCCTGGAGGTGCTCATGGATCTTGTTCTTTTAAGGGCTTTTGGGATACATTTTCCGTTTCATGGCTGTTTTGGGGTTTCATGTTTTTCAGTCCCTTTGCAAAAATTGTCAAAAGTCGCTGCAACAGATTTCTTGAATATTACATGCCATTTTTATTATTAATAATAATAATAATAATAATAATAATGATAATAATAATAATAATCTAATTATCATAATAATCATAATAATGATACCCAAGGTGATTACATCATTAAAACCACCAATTAAAATAAGCTGTAACTGCAACCTGCACTTTCTCAAATATTTTCATATAACTTTCTTTGTTACTTTTTATATCTTTTTAAATTTGTTTCTGTAATTGTAATACTTATTTGTTACTTTATTTTATTTAATGTTGTTGTCGTTCTACCTTGTTTATTGCACAGACTGGTAACTGCTGGTGTACCACTTTATTCATGCATGTTACAATTAAAAATCTTGAGTAATAAGTAATATACGTGTAAATAATGTAAACAGTTACTGCAGGTAAATACTGCTGAAAAGTTTACCTTGGTTCTCTTTGTTATTAGCTGTGACTGTAGTCAGCAGATCAGCCAATGAGCTTGTCCTGTCCTGCCCCACTGTTATGTTTCCCTTAGTGTCCAGTACTTTAACAAATAAATCCCACAATAGATACAGTACGTGTTGACTCATGAACTGTATCTATGGTTATGCAACAGAAGCAGACGAAACACGAGGCTCTTTCATGTATTTGTGTCCCACTTGATGTTCCTTTGCTGCTGGTTTATACAGCCCCCGTTTGGCAGTGATGAAGGTGCGAGTTTGGGCACCGAAGTCCGGCTACGCTACCTACAGATCAAGCCTTTGATCTCCGTTTGACTTTCATTAGTGTGTCAATGTTGTTTCAGTTACGGTTTTCATCTGTAGTTTCTTAGCTTTGAGCATCCAGGCTGTTATGAAACTTAAGTCGTAACACATGAACCGTATATGGTTCAAGCACGCCGCCACCAACGTCATCGTCACCCGTAATATAGGCGGTGTCCATCCATCCACCTTTCATCACCACTTACTTAGAACAGAGTCCCAGGGAGCTCGCAACTACAATCTTATTGTCACATGTACCAAGTGCAGTGAAATTCTCACTTGTATGTTAACCCACAGACTTAGTAGAACAGATGTACAGAAAACAACAATAAATAATAAGGCAATAGAAAGTGGAGAGTAAGTATATCCTGTAATATGTGCAGCATTATAGCATGAGGGGAGATAAGCACACGTGCAACTCCAGCAGCAGGAGCTTATAACAGTAGCAGTGTATCTGTAGTATTATTACAGTGCAGTATGATTCATCTACTGTAGAAGCAGGAGGTGGTTATATATCAGTGACACTCTATCTGTATTGGTATTACAGTGCAGTATGATTCAGTGACAATGTATCTGTATTAGTATTACTGTGCAGTATGATTCAGCTACTGCAGCAGCAGGAGGTGGTTATATATCAGTGACAGTGCATCTGGTTTAGTATTACTGTACAGTATGATTCAGTGACAATGTATCTGGTTTGCAGAGGCAGCTTGCGGTGTACATACCCCGAAGTGGCAGGAACAGATTGCTGGAGCTGGTCTCCAGTTGTGATAGTAGGATGTTCTGCAGCCCCTGAGGATGGGCTCCTGGCCTTCCCCAAATGCCTGTGTGGGTCATGGTGCTGATCGGCTTCTTGACAACACTGTAGGTGCTGTGATACCTCTCTGTATGCGTCGATGGGCGTGTGTCCAGCCTTCATTCTCCTTATCACACACTCGGTCTTGTCCAGTTAGATCAGGCGCATGGTGGCCTGTGCTGCTGTCATCCTGGCTCCGAAGGCATCTGCTTTGTACCGTGCCTGAATATGATCCCCCCCCCTCTCTAGACAGTCTGATGCTGTATCTGCCCAGAGTTTATGGGGTCCAGCAGGGGCCAGGCCAGTGACTATTCAGTACCAGAAATCAGATGTTTGCTCGGGCTCTGCAGTCACCTCAGTCACAACTGTGTGACAAACACACGGGACCTCATTCAGGGCAGTCAGTTCCCAGTCACCTCCAATTTTGGAGTTTGTCTCCTGAAAGAAGAACCAACAAAACAGCAGTGATAAAATGCGGGAATGCTGCGTCTTTAGCATGGCTGCTGAGGTTAGCTCCCAAGGAGGCAGGTGAAGCAGACAGATTCTCCATATGGACCTCCTCACTCACAGCTCTGTCATTAAGACTAAAGGCTGCCAGTCTGGTTAACATCTAACCACCCCTAACTGGCAGGGTTCTGCTTTAATATGCTGTGTGTGTGTGTGTGTGTGTGTGTGTGTGAGAGAGAGAGAGAGAGAGAGAGAGAGAGAGATGGACGGCTTGGCTTTGTGGTTGGTAAAGTCACATTTCAGTGTGACAATGTCCTGCTATTTTATTTGTGAGGCCTCTCACTTAGGTGACTGTTTCTTTCCCAAGTCAAACCAAGCATAACTGTGCATGCGTCCGCTCCTTTGTCCTCCTGGATTACAGGTTTTATATGTTCATTTCTCTCCAGCCTTGTTTGGCCTGGACACCCAGGCCTGGGCAGCAGTGATGTGTGTCTCCCCCTGAGGACTGTAAGTAATAAGACAAACCCTGTCCTTCTGTTTCACATCACAGTGATTAATATGAGCGGGAGGGAGGTGGCGGTTGGACACAGAACTGCCTGCTATAGAACCGCTACACCATGCGGAGTCTGTGCAGCAACAGACTCGGCGCCATTTCTGCAGGGACATTAATTTTGGATTAATTCATATGATTTTTCCATTTCTCCATCAGTCTAATTGGAGCGGAGGATGGTGTATATTAGTAAACAGCTGGGCTTAAACAGCTAATCCATGCGGAGAAAGCGCTCAGATAATGTGCACTGCTCTGCCTTGGTCAGGGGACACTGGCCTCAGCAGCCAGACGCGCACCAAGCTGCCCTAAGCCACTTCCACTTATATGTCCTCTTTCTAGCAACTCAGTCCTGGTCTTCATGGCTCTGCTCTCGGTTTCAGGTGCTTTTCAAACAGCAGCAGCACATCTCCATGTGAAGGTAGGAGAACAGTCACAAAGGACGGCCATTCTTAATTATAAGATGTACACTATATTGCCAATATTGGGCCTTTACACACATATGAACTTTAATGACATCCCATTTTTAATTCATAGGCTTTAATATGGAGTTGGCCCACCCTTTGCAACTATAACAGCTTCAGCTCTTCTGGGAAGTCTGTCCACAAGGTTTAGGAGTGTGTTTATGGGAATTTTTCACCATTCTTCCAGGAGAGCATTTGTGAGGTCAGGCACTGATGTTGGATGAGAAGGCCTGGCTCACAGTCTCCGCTCTAATTCATCCCAGAGGTGTTCTATCAGGTTGAGGTCAGGGTTCTGTGCAGGACAGTCAAGTTCCTCCACACCAGATTCGCTCATCCATGTTCTTATGGACCTTGCTTTGTGCACTGGTGTGCAGTCATGTTGGAACAGGAAGGGACCATCCCCAAACTGTTCCCACAAAGTTGGGAGCATGAAATTGTCCAAAATGGCTTCGAATGCTGCAGCACTAAGAGTTCCTTTCACTGGAACTAAGGGGTCAAGCCCAACCCCTGAAAAACAACCTCACAGCATAATCCCCTCTCCACCAAACACGTGGTACAATGCAGTCAGGCAAGTACCGTTCTCCTGGCAAGCGCCAAACCCAGACTCATCCATTGGATCGTCACTCCAGAGAACATGTCTTCATTGCTCTAGAGTCCAGTGGCTTTACATCACTGCATCTGACACATTGCATTGCACTCGGTGATGTAAGGCTTGGATACAGCTGCTTGAGCACAGAATCCCATTCCACAAAGTTCTCTACGCACTGTTCTTGAGCTAATCTGAAGGCCATACAGAGTCCTGTAGCTATTGACTCTGCAGACAGTTGGCAACTTCTGCACACTGTGTGCCTCAGCATGCGTTGTCCCCGCTCTGTGATTTAACTGGCCTATCTACCACTTATGGCTGAGCTGCTGTTGTTCCCAATTGCTTCCACTTTGTTATAATAACACTAAAACCAACAGTTGACTGTGGAATATTTAGTAGCAAGGAAATTTCACGAATGGACTTATTGCACAGCTGGCATCCTATCACGGTACCACGCTTGAATTCACTGACCTCCTGAGAGTGATCCATTCTTTCACAAATGTTTGTAGAAGCAGTCTGCATGCCTAGGTGCTTGATTTTATACACCTTTAGCTATGGAAGTCATTGGAACACGTGAATTCAATGATTTGGAGGGGTGTCCCAATATTTTTAGCAATGTAATGTATATATTAGGACTGTGTTACGTGCCGTAAGTTTGGTGTACGTGCCGTAAGAAAAGCACGTGCCGTAAGGGAGATATGTGCCGTAAGTCCAGGGTACATGCCGTAAGTGTTACGCGCCGTAAGTGCAGGAGGATGTCTACAGGTCCTTCGGATGTCCTGCCCACTCGCCAATTGGTCAACCGCCCCCTCGACTCCGCCCTCTGGACCTGACCCCGCCTCCCTTGTCTTCGGAGCAGTTTCCGGTTTGTCGGCTGAAGAGGCTGCAACTTCGTCCCCTCGTCTGCCTGCTACTTGCTTCTCGCCTGCTAGCTCACTCTTCGTTCGCTTTGCCTTAGGTTTGAATGCTCGTGTATGACTGTGTTTTGTTCCCGACTTCCGATTTTCGCCTCTTCCCTTGTTGTACCTTTGCCCTCAGTGGCTAAGCCTCTGTGCCAGTGATCAGAAGGTCATTGTCAACCACCAACCTTCTGATCACAGACACAGCGGCTTAGCCCACTGGGCCACTCACCACACCTGTGTGCTCCCTGTATTTCGTGTATATGTCACAGCCACTTAGCACGCTCAGCCACTGCCTCTGCATATACGGTGGGTGTGTAGGCATATGCATACACCTGCGTCATGCACAGACACACTTGGCATACTAACACACATGCAGCATGTGTGCTTCCCGCGCTGTGTAACCACAGTGGGAGTGTATTTGTTTCGCTGGCTGTGTTAGCATGTTACCTCTTTGAGCTGCTGCTTGCGTAACTTGTACTCTCCTTTCTGTAGCTCCTGGAAGCTGCTGAGCTCCTTCTTGTGCTGGCTCTGGATGTGCTGCTGGAATTTCCTCTCCTCATCAGTGATCGTCTTAACCGGGGTGGGGGTGGAATGGTTAGGGAGACTGATCACGCCGATGATGAGGATGATGATGGTGACACGTCAGAGAGGCTACGCTACGTCTTTCTCCTGGTAGGCCTGCTGCTTCTTCAGCAGCTTCTCGATGTCTCTGCTGAAGCTGCTCCTCTGGGCCTCCAGCTCCTTGTCCAGCCTCAGCCGGTGCTCGTCCATCTCGGCCCTCAGCTTGTTCTCTAGCGCCATCAGCTGCTTCTGGTGCTGCCTCCGCATGCGTTTATATCCCGACGTCTGCTCTGGCAGCTCCGAGTCCTGCTCCTGCCGCCTTACCTGGGGGCGGGGGCCAGAGGGATGGATTGGATGGAGGGACAGATGGGATGGATCGTCCCCTCACTGACACGCAGGGAGGAGTGATGTCACCTGCATGGGGGGGGAGTGGACTCAGTCCGAATAGTGGTAAAGTGGTGAAGTACTCGCGGTTCTGGTAGCGAGGCTTGGTCCATGGTGTCTGTGTAGGAAGGGACTGCGGCTCTGACAGCCACCTTTGCGGTTCTGGGTTGTCACCTGAATTGTCCCCAGTGGCGTCCCAATACTTTTTGCAATATACTGTAGCTATGTGCCTGTCCTACACTTTGGTTCTATATCCCTGCCTTACGCTTCTTGATCCCTGTTCTATGACATACCAATGTGCCTAGGTATGCTATGCTTCTAGATTCCTGTCCTCTGACATAGCTATATGTCTGCTCTATGCTTCTAGATGCCTGCACTATGATATTTAGCTATGTGTCTGCCCAACACTATGCTTCTATTCCCTCTCCTATGATTCACAGCTCTATAGCTCTGCCACTCATGTCCCTCACTGGCACCCTAACACAGGTACTGTTCTATGGACTGTGGCCTGGGAGCAGACAGATTGGGGGGGAGGGTAGGTGTGTGGGTGGTCTAGCATTTTACGCTTTATTAATCTCGATGGGCCATCCCATGGCCCAGCCTGGGAAAGGTAATGAATGCTGTGAAAAAGGCCTTTGAGAGAAACCTAGAGAGAAGCAGCAATACGTGGGAAAGGGGGAGTCCAACACTGAGGCCCCCCGTCAGACCACAGGACGCCCTGAGGCCCCCCGGCAGACCACGGGACGCCCTGAGGCCCCCCGGCAGACCACGGGACGCCCTGAGGCCCCCTGGCAGACCACGGGATGCCCTATGCAGAACTTTATAGTCACTTTACAGATTCTCTCAGACTCAATAGAAGTCAGTCAAGTCACGATATATGTATGTTTAGGAACTGAAATTATTAATTTCACTAAAACATTTGCTTAACTTTTAATAGTGTAAAAATAAATTCTATGGCATTATGCATGTGTAACAGAACACAGCACACAATAAAAAAATGGCAGGACTAATCCAGGCGGTGGACGAACACGAAATCGCACGGTAACACACATGATTTTATGGAGACCAGAGGGCGGAAGAATGCTGCTACCCAGAACGCTGTTGCCATAGAAGTGCGGGGACCAGGAGGCTGACATCTGGTGCGACTCAGCGGTGTGTGGAGATTTTGGACTCTTTGCCTGTTGTCAGAAGGTTGCTTGTTCAAACCCCTGGCTAGCAGGATGACACTTGCAGGGACACCATCTGATGCTGCTCTGATCCTCACTTGTACCTCGTTTTGGACAATTGTGTCTGATAAATAAATGTTAAAGGAAGAACAGTTATATTCAGTAGCAGTACAATGTTTACTAGGCTCTGTCTTCACCACGACAGACTGGTACAACCTCTGCATGACTGCTGATGCTGCCCCGATCCGCCTGTCGATCTCCTTCTGCATTCTTCCCTTACTCGATCATGAACAAGACCCCTAGCTACTTACACCTCCATTTGAGGTAGAAACTCATCCCTAACTCATCCCTAACTCCTAACATTTGGCCCAGATCTGGTTCAGACTCATCTTGCTATGTGGGATGATCACCCTTCAGATTCTTAGTACATCAGCCATGCATCTGGTAAGTGACTGGTCATACGTATACGGTCAGACGAACGCGTGCCGGATCTGCTAAGTAACTGATCATACGTATACGGTCAGACGAACGCGCGCCGGATCTGGTAAGTGACTGATCATACGTATATGGTCAGGCGAACGCGCGCCGGATCTGGTAAGTGACTGATCATACGTATATAGTCAGACGAACGTGTGCTGGACCTGGTACAGTAAGTGACTGATCATACGTATATGGTCAGACGAATGCGCGCTGGATCTGATAAGTGACTGATCATACGTATACGGTCAGGCGAACGCGCGCCGGATCTGGTAAGTGACTGATCATACGTATATGGTCAGCCGAACGCGCGCCAGATCTGGTAAGTGACTGATCATACGTATATGGTCAGGCGAACGTGTGCTGGATCTGATAAGTGACTGATCATACGTGTACGGTCAGGCGAACATGCGCCGGATCTGGTAAGTGACTGATCATACGTATACGGTCAGGCGAACGTGTGCTGGATCTGGTAAGTGACTGATCATACATATTTGGTCAGGCAAATGCGCGCCAGATCTTCAGAGTGTATACAGACCAACAGTAGTCATTTAGAACCCTGGACAGATTCAGGTGCAGACTCTCCTGCCTGGATATCACTGGCACCCAGAATGAAGCAGATGCAGGTGGATCTGGCCCAGAATCAGCCACTATGTGGGAGCCCTTTTCAACCAACACGGTACTCATGCCGGTGCCTAAATTGGAACTGCTTCTGCACTTTTCCACTGCTGATTATCTGGTGCAATGCCAAAGAAACTGGTTCTTGCCCCGGCACCACAGAACTGCTGTTCTGAAACTGTGAACCTTTGATGTTGCTGTGTGGGTGGGGTGACAGTGCACTGTAAACTTCAGCAGAGTTGCGTGTTACTTCCAGCGTTTGATGTTTTGCTTCATTTTAGCACTTGCTGATTGAAGAGTGGAGCTGGGGAAAGCAGCCTAATTCATAGTACAGAGCAAATTTAAAAATTTTAAAAAACAAAAAAAAGACTATTGAAATGACAAAAACAAGCTCTCACAAAGCGTTGCGGCATGGAAATGTTTAAAAGTGCTGCACTGCTCTGAATTCATTGTTGTAGTGCAAATTCATTGTGTTGCAATGAACCATTGAAATTTGGTGCCCATTCTCTGGAGTATACTGCTGTGATCCATTGGAACACAGCCAAAATGCAGCAAATAATTCATTATAAATATTAATTAGTAATGCTTTGTAACATGGCCAGCTAATGTTTCGTAAAAAGAATGTTTTGGTTAATACTAATTTTAGAACTGGTACTTAGAGTTTTTGGAGTAAAGCAGTTTTGAAATGTTCTTTTTTTACATTGTTCTGTCCCTGAGATATAAGCATTTGTGTCAGAGGAGTTCGCTGCCACAAAAGTGACCCCCCAGTGACTTTCCCTCAGTAAGCCTCTCTGCCTGCAGTAATTATTCCATCACAAAGTGTCTTACAAAGCAGATTCAGTGCTTTTCATTGGCGCCAAAACTGTAGACCAATCAGAGCCAGAGAGAATGCATGTGAAATAAAGGAAGGCTATTTGAAGTAACTTGGTTGACCATGTCTGTGCTCATTTCAAGCTTGGATTCTCTTTCCGAGCTCACTGATATCCCAAGATATACTGTGGAATATTCATCTTTACGACCCAGACCTGGATGAGAACACATGCAAAAAAGAGAATTTCTGAGTACAACTGGGTCTGGATGATCAAGCCCTTGTATGGAACGTTTTTGTGTATGAGGGTTGGGCACAATCTGATAACGGACAAGGAGTTACCACTCTGTCACGGCATCGGTGAAACACCCCATCTGATAACCGACTGAGTTACCACTCTGTCACGACATCGGTGAAACACCCCATCTGATAACCGACTGAGTTACCACTCTGTCACGACATCGGTGAAACACCCCATCTGATAACCGACTGAGTTACCACTCTGTCACGGCATCGGTGAAACACCCCATCTGATAACCGACTGAGTTACCACTCTGTCACGGCATCGGTGAAACACCCCATCTGATA
>JAODJU010000036.1:3989928-4000467 GCA_026776725.1 Gnathonemus echidnorhynchus | reverse complement strand
GCCCCATCTGATAACCGACTGAGTTACCACTCTGTCACGGCATCGGTGAAACGCCCCATCTGATAACCGACTGAGTTACCACTCTGTCACGGCATCGGTGAAACGCCCCATCTGATAACCGACTGAGTTTATCAGATGGGGTGAAACACCTGTACAGTATAAATTTTTAAAATATTTTTTCTCAAACAACAAGGTTTATTACTAGGGTTTTGTAATTGTTTTTTGCCATTTTCTGACCATATACAAAGGTCATTTGGCCAAACACCACATACTTTCATTACTTCAAGTCCTTCCCTTGATGTCTTACCATTAGTAAAAAAAACTTACTATGTATATGTAGTTTTTTAACAATAAACCTTAGAAATAAAGGTTGGCAGAAGTTCTGGAAACATGGGTGAGGGCAGATGAGGAAAAGCATCATGGCCGTGCCGCAAATTTCATTAACTGCAGACTGGTACACAGCGGCCAAGCGTCAATGGGAAATGGCAGGGCTTCATGAGGGCCCCTCCCCCACCCCAACTTTCGGCCAACCCCCCCCGGATGTCCAAGGGTCTTCCCTAACACGTGACTTTGACAGCGTTAGAGGAAGTTACTTGGCAACAAGCTGCAGATGAAGACTGAAGATCTGCCTGTCAGTTATAACAGCCACCATAATGTGTCCCAACAGACTAACATAGAGCGCTTCAGCATTTAAAGTAATTCCACACTTGAGCACGGAGCGAGCCTAGTCCAGCACAAAACCCCATTTTCCAAATTTACTACGCAAATTCTTGAATTACAAAAAAAAAAAACATATAATTTTGACTGCAAAACTGTGAGGTGCCGTTCACGAATGAATGACATTTACTACCCTGCCCTCTCCAACCCTCAGGCTGCTCTGTGCTCCGGACTTCAGATTGCAGAAGAAGTTTCCATACCATGGGACACCATGGGGCGCAAGACAGCACATATTAAAAATCTCAGAGTTAACAGCCCATTTCAGTCCCGCTACCTTCACAGGCCTTTCAGCTGCTTAAGGCGTGCAAAACAGGTTCAAAGCCATGCCAGTTCCACATTGAGTCTAGCTACATTAAATGACGCAAGCCACCCAGCTAGGTGCTGGACTTTCAAAAACATTATAAGGGAAAAATTAACAGCAATAAAATCTATAAAAACACACAATTCATTTGCAGTTTCCAGCTAACTTTACTGCTCCTTTAGTTGAATAAACCCACTTTTTGAAATTCCACACAGTGTCTTTCATATACATTCATACATACATGCATTCATATAAGACCTCTATACATCATAACGAAGGAGCTGGGGCTCTCACAACAAATATAATGTCTAAACGATACAAACCATGCATGTTCTGATGTACAAGCAAATCGTCCGCAGTGAGATTCCATACCTGGACTGATGAGTGACACCCACAGGCACAGGCAGACACCCATGACTCCATCGAGAAGGGTTCCAAGTATTCTTCAGGGTTGCTTACAGAATCAACATGAAATAGTAGCCAAGCTAAGTTTTGATTGTTCTGGACTTGCTGGAGCAAAAGAACAGCAGTGATGGTGCCTTTTAATTATACATACTCCTTGTGGGATTAGCTGGGTTTCATTTAAAATCTGGATCTAAGACACTTTCCATTGACCTTCTCAGCTCATTTCATACAGACAGAGTTTCCATTTGTGAACATACGGTACAACCCTTTCTGTTTGCTTTAATTTAGAGCACCAGCCCTAAATTACCCTTTAACAGCACAGTATCTATGGCACACTAACAGCCAGAAAAGTAATAGAAGAACAAACTTATATCCAAACATTGCAATATCGTAAAACTATAAACACAAAGGCCAGAAATTTGCCCATACAATGGAAACCCAGTATTTCAAGGATGAAATGGTACCTTAACACCCATGTTGCATGTGTTGGGATGAAGTCTTCATCTGCTTTAGTGATCAGCAGCTGATCCTGTCTGATTACTGAGACTCACTCTGTTCCTGGTGTGTGATGTGACCCGTTCGGGCTTCACCATCCCGCTCTGGCGGTTATGGGTTGGGGGATTGACCCTGTCTGATGACTGAGACTCACTCTGTTCTTGGTGTGTGGTGTGACCCGTTCGGGCTTCACCATCCCGCTCTGGTGGTTATGCGTTGGGGGAGTGATCCTGTCTGATGACTGAGACTCACTCTGTTCTTGGTGTGTGGTGTGACCCGTTCGGGCTTCACCTTGCCGCTCTGGCGGTTATGCGTTGGGGGAGTGATCCTTTCTAATGACTGAGACTCACTCTGTTCCTGGTGTGTGGTGTGACCCGTTCAGGCTTCACCATCCTGCTCTGGCGGTTATGTGTTGGGGGAGTGATCCTGTCTGATGACTGAGACTCAGTTTGTTCTTGGTGTGTGGTGTGACCCGTTCAGGCTTCACCTTCCTGCTCCGGCGGTTATGTGTTGGCGGATTGATCCTTTCTAATGACTGAGACTCACTCTGTTCCTGGTGTGTGGTGTGACCCGTTCGGGCTTCACCATCCAGCTCTAGCGGTTATGCGTTGGGGAATTGATCCTGTCTGATGACTGAGACTCACTGATCTTGGTGTGTGACCCATTCGGGCTTCACCTCCCCAATCCGGCGGCTACACACTGAGTGAGCGAGCCCTTGTAAACTTCTTCCCCACATCAGTCATGCTGGTTTCATGACCGCTGAACAACGACAAATGCTTTTAACACATAAGCAGGACCAACAACCCACCAGATTCTGAAAAAAATTGTAATTCTGCAATTGAAACTCATTTACATGATATGATTTGAGTTCCATCAACAGCTTATTGCACAATTAATACAGCCCCTGAATGTAGCTTCCTGACAGAGCAATATGTAGTCACATGACATGAATAAGTCATATGATTTTTCTACTGAAAACCTGAAATTTTATTTTTGGTGTGACGTCTCCGGTTGAATTCCCCTTGGCATCCAAATCCACACCCACGGATGCGATGGAGTATCTGCTCCACAGAAGGCGGCCTGCAGCTTTGGTTGCGCATCCTGAATGTCCATCAGACCTCAGTGCAGCCTCCACATTATGCATCTCTCTGAGGAGGGCCCAGAGGTCGAGTTGGCTCAGTGCAATATTTCCAAGAAAGCACTTCTTGGGGATACAGGGAAGAGGCCTGGGCGGATTATTTATGGCCAGGATAACTGTGCCAGGATGGAAAGTTCAGAGGCAAAATTTTTCATCCTTTCAATAAAAAAGGAATATTTCTACAGTTTATTCCAGACACACATGTAATCAATGTGTAATGTGTGCGAATTTTTTAAATAGATTATTTCATTGAAACTATTTCTTGGCATCTCTAACAGAATACACTGAAGGTGAGGGGCCACGTACCATGGGCAGGGGATAGAGCTGTCCTACTGAACACAGCTTCTCTGAAGAGACAAGGACAGGCTCCAGATCAGAACACCAAATAGGCACCATCTTTACTATTCCACCAACCCACCACTTGTCTCCCAACAATCACTCCATCAACATCTGCCATTTTAGATATCATTAACATGAATTTATTTGTGATATGCAATTATATGACTACAGTAAGCGGTTGTGGTCGGCAGGTGAGTGGGACTCCTGGATTCTCATGTAGATCAGCTGCACCTGTCCCTTATCCCAAAAAGATGATAAACAGTCATGCTGTGTTTTGGCTCATGACGTTTTGGGTGCCTATGCTCAAATCCTCCATGTAAGTTTGTGTGTATTTATTTTACCATCTGCTGAAATGGCTTCCAAATTACAGGGCAGGATGAATATTACACAAAAGCAATGCAAAAACAAAACACACATCCCTCTCTAATCCCCCAGTCGTGTGGTTCTGCTGACATTTCAGTTTAGGGGATTCTCACTATGAAGCGTGACAGACCTGGCAGTCCTCCACCTGACCAACTATGGAAAATCCTCCTCGCCGTCCCGCCTGCTGTTTACTGCTCGTCCCACTGCTGGACTCCACAATAAACACTTAAACTGCGGAATGTCAGAAATTTACACAGAACCAGGGACATATCAGTTACCCACATATTTCTGGCTACACCATAGAAAGTTTAGCATTTTCCATAGAAAAAAATAAAAATTGTTGCAAAAACGGTTAGCCAAATTATCAACTGTTTTCCTTAAACCAGAAATACCTAAAAGAGCTAACTTGATTTCAATAAATGGATGCTACAGAAAATGCGTGGATGAACGGATGTATTCTGATAATTAGAACAATGAATTACACTTTACTTGAGGGGACATGCATAATGTAGTAGTACATGCTTACTTAATGCATTAATTAACCAGTACTAGTTACATACTGATCCCATGCTTGTTCGTCATTAACCAATGATGTCTGACACTGGGAACACTGGGAATCACACAAACTAAAGGACCACAAGGGGTCAGAAAACTATAAAAGAATTTAATACTAAAACAAGCTATAAAATCCATGAGGGAAACACAACCAGGAAACAGGGCAACACAGAGAGCAGAACCAGGGTCCAAAAGGGACCAAAGCACATGGCAAAACTACAGCCTGGCATTACAAAGGCAGACAAGCACAGAGTGAGGGGAGGACCTTAAATACACAGACATCCAGGGAAAACAAGGAACAGGTGTAACTTAATCAATGAACCAATGAAGAAAGACACAGGAGCAAACAGAAACGTGGACACAATAACTTTAAGAACACACAGAACTAAGAGAATTAATAAACACTAAAGACTAAGAATCTACAGCAAGCACTAGGGGAAAATACCACCAGGAAATTAGAAACAGGAATATACAGAAATAACCATAATGAACCTGGGGAAACTATAGAATAAGAAAACCCAAAATAATAAACACTAAAGAACAAAAATCCACAAAATCTAGACAATGAATCTGGTTTCAAGCCAGCCTTAAACCCATGACACAAAAGAACAGTATCTGAGCCACACACTCGGCTCACTGATCTATGCGGCAGTCTGAGGACCAGGGAAAATACACCAGGGAAGACTAGGACCTAAGACAGAGATGGGAAAAGGTAGATTGGCCAGCACTGCCTGCTGGCCAGATGTGGAAGGGTCACAGAGGACGGGGATGGACGGTACAGACTCTGACAGGACTGATAAATTATTAATAATAAATTGATCTATTCTATGATAACACAGAGTCACAGAACTCAAAGGAGCAACAGCAGCCACCCTGTGACCTCAGCGGTCATGTGACACACCACCTCAGCATCACCATGACTACATGCCAGGGGCTACTCTCCTCTTCTTAAGGTCACAGAGAAGGACAGAAACAAAAACATGTACCACAGACGCAAGCGCTAAATATTCTTAATGGCGCAGTGTGGTGACCAGGAGGAACAAAGCTAGACCAGCAGATCCCTACATCATTAGTGCAGGAACATTGAGTTAACTTAACTTATACTAACATTATTCATCTTTAGGAACAAACATTTTTTGAATGTGACTGGACCAAACTGTGGTCTATGTCAGCTGACCTCACTTCCTGTGAGTAAAGAGATCTTTCCATCTTATCTTCTCATAAACAGGACATGGGCGTGGAGCATCCCACACTCAGACCTCACGGCTGAATTCTCTGTCCCACTGATGCTGGCTGGACAATTTCGTACCTTTGTCTGCAGCCTCACAGAACCACTCTGAGTTACCCCTGCTTCCTTCCATCCACCAAAATGCTTGTGTCCTTTCGTGTGATGCTCACATCAGAGAGCTGTTTGCCTGTGAAGTGAACTCACCTGGCCACACACTTGCAGGCTCCGCGTTTTGCCATGACAGCATAAGAAATTTGTTCCATTAACCTTGGACATGTTCCTAGCAACAGACAAAGAGAGGATTCTAACCCTATTGAGCTGCAAAAGTGGGGAAAAAAAAAATCTTGAATCCAGAGAGGCCTCCACTCCATTAGCGACTATGGTGAAGTCGAGTGACACATACACGCTAACTTGCCACTACATTTTCCGCTAAATCTTCCCCCTAAAATCTGATAGCAGGCAGGAGAGGATAACGGGTGCCCAGGGCTACTGGTGGTCAGCCTGGCTACATAGCAGAAGGCAGCATGGGATGCTTATGGCATGTTGTCCAGCCTGAAGCTGGGAACCATGCAGAGCTCACATGAGCAGTACCAATGGTGCACTGGAACCATTCCAATCAGGGTGTGACACAAAGCTTCTTTGGGTTCATTCAAATGTACTCAGTGAGGTCAGCACTGGCTGGAAGAGCACGCACTACCCAATACACAATGCAGTTAAAGGCTGTCACATTTGCCTTCCATGGCTGTTATTATTAATGGACCCAATATGCTGATGGAATCCTGAAGTCTAGCCTATTTTCAGGGACCACATCGCTAAATGTTAATAGTAATGGACAGTGTCTGTGCGGACCCTCATTAGGATGGATGGTAGGTCTATAGAACCATCAGAAGGTCCAGTTACCTTTCTCCTAGATCGAGTTATATGACATCTTGGACAATTCAAAAATTACCTGTGATCGCCTTCTGCGATCTGGGGCGTAAACAAAGCTGCCGTCAAGTCCACAGCAACTGCACACAAACGCCAAAAAACAAGTGAAAGGAGCTGCAGGTTATAATGACTGGCATTTAGGAACGTAAGAAACAGGTCTTGGTCACAGCATTATAATTATGAGTATTTTGTGCAGAGAATCCAATATAAACTGGAATCAAAACTGAGGTCAAACTGAAACCTGTTTTTCTCTGCATTCAATACAGTTTATTTTCGTTCATTAGAAATCATCTACATGCCTGGTGTGGAGGACAGAAAGTTGACCAGTAGGTCACACAGAACCTTCTCGGACTTAAGGAAGACCAGCAGGTCACCCAGAGAGGGCGTCCCTAAGAAGGGCCTGGGGGGATGGAGGGCAGCAGGGTGACGTGCTTCAGTGAGTGCCCAGGAGACCACAGCTGGATGCAGCCAGTCGGCCTTCCGCTTCTGGCACCTGAGACACACTGCCACCCCTTGCTCCAGGCCCTGCCTTAGGACCATCACCAAGGCCCCATTCAATCCAACCACCCACTGCATAACAAGCCAGTATTCCAGCAAGACAAAGTCACCAATATTGCCTAAGTCTAATCAACTGGCAAACATTATGAATTTTCCAGAGAACAGAATTATTAATCTATGGCTGTGCGATCATCTTACAGGAATCATCGTAATCAGAATGATTATGAAACAGTGTATAATGGAAAAAAATCCAAGCCAGAGGGCACAGTTTGAATGTGGGTCTAATTTATTATAAAACAGTGGAGGATAAGCTGGCTTCTGGAGATGAGACGACGTCCCGTGGAGGACGGCTGCTGGAACGATGCCCTGCTGGATGGAGGGGATGCCAAGTGTCCTCTTTGTTAGCTCTGGAATTCCTCCTGATGACCAGTCGCCCAAGACGCGCGTGTCAGTCCCCGGCAGCCAGTCGCCCAAGACGCGCGTGTCAGTCCCCGGCAGCCAGTCGCCCAAGACGCGCGTGTCAGTCCCCGGCAGACCGTCGCCCAAGACGCGCGTGTCAGTCCCCGGCAGACCGTCGCCCAAGACGCGCGTGTCAGTCTCTTGCAGCTCCATCCAAATCTTTGGGCCTGTTGCCCTGATAGCCCAATGCTATTTAATATGAGTTTTGCAAAGGTCTCGACGGACAGTGTTTTCATCAGGAGGAGAAACATCTGTGTGCAGACACACAGCTGCACTGCACACGTCTGATGAATTAGGAGAAATATCACTCGTATGCAATAAAGAGGACTGCTCTAAGCGGGACCTGTTTTTTGCATAATTCCCCAAAAATCTGCCAAAAGCCATATCTAAGCATCGGTGGAAATTTTTATTTTTTTTTTTCCATGTAAAGAAACAAAAGATACGATGTAAGACTGTAGACATCAACTGCCAGATAGATTAATAATCTGAAACCAAAGAGCAATAATCTACTACTTTAAGTTAATGTTTTGTTATTATACCCTACTATTATCATTTCAACATGCATTGCAAAAAAATTACTATAGACAAGAAGAATGCTTAGGGTTCAGTTTAGACAACAGGGCACTGCAGTCACTGTCCAAAGTAACCAGTCGCACTCTTCAGACCACGATACTGCTCAGGCCCACCTAGCTTTCATAAAAATCCAATCAACTGCTCAAAACTTAATAACCCACCACAGTGTCCTTTTAAGCAGCTGGAAATGCATGCAAAAACACTCTGATAGCATGTGTTTGAAAGGTCCTTAGGTGTTCGAAGTCCCCAAGTTCAAGCAAGCCATATCACTGCAACAGAAGCATGGCGCCATAATACTCGCAGCGCTCCTGGAGAGCAGACCGTCAAAGCAAAGCAAGTCCAGGTAGCAAATACAGTAACTAGACAATATTAGAGAATTCACTCAAAAAATAATCTATTGTAAACCACAGACATTTGATTGATATCAGCATTAATTATTCCATTACCTGGGCACTGGAAAAAAATATATGGACACAAGGTAAGAGTGAAAACAAACAAAAAAATCCCAGTCGTTACAAAGTTCAGCTGGTCCACCAAACTAAAAGTGCCAGCTAACTGAAAGAGTCTGTTTTCATATTAAGGGAGATGGTGGAGAAGTCTCTCCTTCTCCTCAGCCTCTCTTCTCTGTCTCTCAGCCTAAGCAGGATTTTATAACAGTTCAAGTCTAGTTTACGCAGAGCCAGCTGGGTGTCATTAGCAGAGAGCATTCCGCTGGAGGGCTGGCCACACTAAAACACCAAGAATGGTGTCACTGACAAAATCCCAGTGTGTTTTATTTAATGCACTGATATTCACGCAACAGTACAAGAAATATGCAAACATCTTTCCAAAAGCTCATTCATTTTTATATAAAAGCCGTGCTGTTATATGACCTGGCAACAATAAGCTGGGCATCCAGCAGAAACCATAGCAGTAAAATTCTGAATGCTGCTATGTTGAACATGCATGTCTCCAGGTTGCTTTCTGGCATTTTGGGCTAATGCTTCTAGGACATTATTTGTGTTGAGAAGGATGTCGCCTAACAAGACATTATGGACGTTATGGTATGATAAACCCATGGAGTTTCCTTTTCGTCAGTCTGTCCATTCTGAGCTGAGATACTCACATATCACTGCTTTGCATCTCATGTACTGAAGCAATTACATCACCTGAATACTGACGCCAGGTTCTCAAAAGCCTCACTGACTCCATGATTGCAATACTCACTCTCCCAAAACCTTAACCAGCAGCAATTTCTTTGTCTTTCCATTTTTTACCTCTCTAATAAAATCTGAAATTAATGTGTAACTCTACTTCAGTTGTAAGATAAATCACAAGCAAAAAGTTCCTTAAATCAAATGAAAAATGTGATATTCTTAAAGTAATAACTGGCCAGTAATACTGCAGCCCAGCCTCAGTGATTAAGGGCTATATTTCATAAAGACAGAGGTCCCTCTCCTGGCCTCACTTCAGCCTCCCTAAGCAGCATACTTCTCCCCAAATGTAAAACAGTACAGCTTTATAAAGAATTTACAAATGGATCAGCTAAGCTAATAAATGTAAAGGTAATCTAATTAACTTAACAAGCCAGACCTGATACTAAGTAACGGCACCATGAGCACTGCAGCCTTAACAAGCCAGACCTGATATTAAGTAATGGCACCATCAGCAATATTCTGACGTACTCCAATAAAAACTGGTACAACTTCAGTGCAAGGACATTCGTTCTTATGTGTTTAACCATCTGTCCGGTTATTTTCCTCTTTATTTGTCTTTAGTTTTCTTGTTATTTTACTACAGTGTATTTGTTTAATGCTCAGCATGACAAGCCACTTTATAATGCATCATCTCAGAAATGGCTAATAATTATCTTTTCTATTAGTATCCACTAGCTACTGTAATTACCTGTACATTTCCAAGCCCAGCTGAAGGTCCTCACTGAGTTTGTTATTGTTGCGCCTGACAGAGTCTTGGACCCGTCTACTTCATGGTACTTTGATCGTGAAGAGGTTCTGGAGAGGGTCCATGTGGTGCTGGATTCTTTTGCCAAATGAATACCAGGCCTTTCCAGAAAGTCACAGTACCCTTACTGTTATTTTCAGCTCTTGAGAGCATAGACGTTCATGATAATAGCCATTCTTGGGTGCGCTGCCTCTTGTGTCACACTGCCAGTAACATATTATGATCTTGGACAGTAGGCACATCTTTATCTCAGGTCCTTACAATGGATGGAGGTAGGTAAGCAGTCTGTTGTATTCAAAATTCAAAGTATGGTTGACATTTGTGACACGTTGACTGACTACAGTGTGTGAGGAATTATTAGGCAACTATTATTCCTGGAGATAATTTTTAGCAAAAGTTGGGCAGACTTATAAAAGTGAATTCAGAAGTTTTCTTTTGCTCCAAGTTAATTTATTTATTTGATGCTGACCACTGCACCACCACACCACCCAGGGATATAAGCATGGTGAGGCAGCAGTGCTAACCACTGCACCACCGTGCCGCCTGGATAGCAGGGATATAAGCATGGTGAGGCAACAGTGCTGACCACTGCACCGCCAC
>JAODJU010000036.1:3977556-3989100 GCA_026776725.1 Gnathonemus echidnorhynchus | reverse complement strand
GCGCTGACCACTGCACCACCGCGCCGCCTGGATGGCAGGGATATAAGCATGGTGAGGCAGCAGCGCTGACCACTGCACCACCGCGCCGCCTGGATGGCAGGGATATAAGCATGGTGAGGCAGCAGCGCTGACCACTGCACCACCGCGCCGCCTGGATGGCAGGGATATAAGCATGGTGAGGCAGCAGCGCTGACCACTGCATCACCGCGCCGCCTGGATGGCAGGGATATAAGCATGGTGAGGCAGCAGCGCTAACCACTGCACCACTACACCACCCATCTAGCAGGGATATAAGCATGGCAATATTCTTTGAAATTAAGAAAAAGAAAATCAATGGCGTTAAAAGAGACATCTTTATTCTCATATTTTACTTTACAAGTTTGTGAATTACATATTATTCTGGAAGACAGCAGCATCTCAAAAACTTTTATAATCTGATGTCCAAAAGATACAAAATTTACAAAAATAAATAGCTTTGAACGGAAGCTAAAATAATAAAAGACTTAGGTCCTTCACTGAAGGGATACAACGCCATTATGTATTGGATTTACTTTTTAAAAATCTTTTGTACATGTCCGGAATGATACATCACACAATTCCACAAAGATATATTTAGAACAACAAAAAAACGCAGATTTATTTTTAAAAGCATTGTATTCGGTTTGAATTTTGAGTCGTGTTTCACTGAAATCAATGCGATAGATTTTTGAATGTGCTGGCCTTCGTTTTCCTGTCATGGAGGTGTCCTGACCTTTGGCCACGCTTCAGATGTGCTTTCTTTGGTCGAGTCTCTCTTTGTCTCTAATCACACTCCTCCGCAGTGAGAGCCGCTCTCAAAGACATATAAACTAGATCTACTTTACTCTACTGGACAGAAGGAAAGGCAGGTAGGCCCACCGACCCCGTCACACTGCTCTGCACTACATCTGACTCCTGACTGTATTTGCAAGGAGAAGGTCAACTCTGAGGCTATTCATCCTTTTACAAGTGAAAAAATCTGATATCCTCACATAAACGTACCTACGTATATAAATTAATATATGATTTACTCCAGCTATCGTTTACTACGTCTGATGCACTTCCGTCACAAAGGGGAGACATTTCTAAGGCTTTTTACATTTCCATGTGGGTGGTTCTTGTCAAGGTGAGTCATACATTATCAAACTGCGGCTTTTTCAACATTAAGCAGGAAAAAACTTTGTTTGTAAACATCTAGAGTAATACATCTCTTGAAAAGCAGCAAGAATATTGAAACTTATACTGCCAATTAAGCAGCGAGAAAATAAACTGCGTAATGGGTAAGAATGACGTTCTTTCAGAGCTATCTCCACAGAGGTACAACTAGCTACAATAAATACATGCTTGTCAAATATGCAGAGATGTGTTGGCCCATAATATATTCAAATTTCCACATGAGGTGTACCTAAAAGCACGTCTTACGGAAAGAGACCTGCATGAAGCCCCTAACATTCCAGGTTCTGTAAAAAGGCAGAAAATAAAGCCCAAAATAAATAATATTCTAGTATAATCTTCAGACATTTTGCACAGACTGTTACATGACTTTGGCCTGAATTGATCATGAAGAGAGGCAGGAAAGATTCAGTCAATAAAACTGCAGCATACTGCAGCAACAGCTTATTGTCAATGGTTTTCAGGTACAGTGTCTCCATAGAAATAGGGGCTGTTGTTTTGTGTTACTTTAAATAGATCAGGAACCATACTTTAATAATATTGCTCACATTTGATTCATTTTTTTTTTTCAAAATAATTATAAAACAAAAGGAAATGAATGTTTTCTGTACTTTAAATATGGCTGATTATAGCAACAGTTAATATCAGAAATTAGTCTAACCGGTCAAGTTTCTGGACAAGGTCAATTTTTTTGCTTAGCCTGAGCTGTAGAACATCAGATTCTGCAATGGAATGGAGAAAGTATCTGATACTCCAACGGTGTCTGTCAGTAGGAAATATGCAAAGGCAGCTTCCCTTTGTGGCTAGAAAAAGCATACAGTATCGTCACCTAACATCTGTAACAATCTTACATACTCTGAGGTAGATCTCTATTGGGTTAAAAATGTCAATAGTGGTTATTCATTAAAAACACACAAAGACAACAACAAAACTTTTTAAGTTAATCTTAGAAATAGGCCATTGCCTCATAACTTGCTCGGGTCAGTTAGTGCACTATCCACTCTGTTTCAACCTACAGTTTTCCTGCTTGTCTTGGAAGCACGGTCAAGGCTGGTTAGTAGGTCACTACTCTGTCCCACTCTGCTGCTCAGGTCACCCTCACTGCCTGTCCTGTACTTCCTGTTTCATTAGTGCCAGGCCCTCGCACTCCTGGATGAGACACTCTCCTGACACTGGCTCAGGCAGGCGGGCCGGATCGCACCTCTCTGGGTCCACTGTCTTGCCTGTGTAGTCGGTGCAGAAGACGCTGCGACGATGGACGCCCAAACCACAAGTTCGAGAGCAGGAGGACCAGGGGCCCATCTGCCAGACTGGGCAGGGCAGGTCTGCACAGGCCCGAATATCTGCGGGCCTCAGGTCCTTGTCGCACGATTCAGAGAGGAAGCCGCCGGTATCTCGACACTCAACGTCACGCCGTGACCAACCAGAGCCGCAGGTCTTGGAACATTCTGACCACTCGCCCAAAGACCACTGGGGCACCCCCAGTGGCTGGATCACATGTGGAGAACCTTTCTTCTCCTTGGCCTTGCTGAATGGCACGTCCTTTGGGAGGAAGAAGGTGTACTTGACCTTGGGGGGGGAGGCCTCCCCCGCAGTAGCTAGCAGCTGGATGGTGATGGCCTCCCGGAGCCTTTGGAAGCTCTGGATGCGCTCCAGCGTGGTGGAGGAGCCGCTGTAGCGCAGCACGGCCCCTGAAACCGGGATGTCCTGCTCCACCATCGACACAGAAAAGTTCCCGTTCAGGATGTAGTTGCCGTCTTCTGCCTGGATGGCCAGGTAGTGACCGTCGTGCTTCACGCCGCGGTGGCTGCGCTGTTTCACGTCGATATTGGTGGCCCCAGCTGGTATGGTGACAATATCACTGTAGCCGTAGCTAAGGAAAGAAAAGGGCATAACTAAAGACATCCAGCTGAACGTTTTTGGCTCAGATCTCATGGAAATACCGTGTCGTCCCAAATATGAGATGGGTTTTAATTTTCCCCATAATGCGTCTGAAAAACTGGTGTTTATATTTGGGATCTAGACAAAAAAGGTAGTAGATGGCGCCAAATACGATATTTTGCAACAAGTGTTTTGACTTACCATGATGCAGATTTGCTGTAAGATTTCTTGCATTACCGTGACAGTCAAAAAGCGTAAGTGCGTGAATGGGGTTATCAGCTCTCCCTCATAATACGGTATCGGCCTGTACAATATGAGAGGCAGCAGTCCCTCCAATACGGGACGATCGCGTATTATAAGGGACGGGTGGCAACCCTAAGTGTGAGAGCTGGCAGCCCTGGAAGTGTGTGAGTTTAGCGTGTATCTCTGAGTATCGGGCAAATTGGCTTCCCTGTCTGTGTTGCTGCTACTATTAAACTGATAGGGCGCTTTTCCACTGCACCAGGTACCGTACTTTTGGTACTTCCATAAAGTACCAAAAGTATGGTACTTCTTTTGTGTCAGTTTTCCACTGGCATAAAAACTGGTACTGGCGCCAAATGACATCATCAGTGACCGCCCCTGACTGACATCATCACAAAGCGCGACGCGGTATTTCATTCGTTGATGTTATTATGATCCTTCACTTTCCTGTAGTCCTGCTTAAGTTTTTTGATTTTCAAGCGGCTTTGTTTGGTGTTTCGCGTGTGTCCCATTTCTTCCAAGCGGCTTGCTATTACAGCAAATACTTTTTTATTTTGAGTCGTGCCATCCAAATCCCGCTGGATCTGTTCATCCGACCATATGGCGATTAAAGCCAGTGTTTCCTCATTTGTCCATCCTTCCATTTTACTTTTTTTATATTTTTGTTTCTACTGCTTTATATTTAGGTTCTCGCTGTCCGCTGTGTGTTTTAAAAGATGGCGGTTGTATTTTGTGTTTCAGTAGCAGGCTATTTGCATAACCAATCGACAGCAAATACGTTTGCAAGTCCCACTCCAAAGTACCGAAGTACTAAAGAAGTACCGCAGCTGGTTCGGCACTTTTGGTACTGGAACTTTCGATACTGGTACTCGACCGGAAGTCAATGGAAAAGCGAAAGTACCGTACCGAGAGTACCATACTTTGTTCGGTGGAAAAGCACCCATAGTGGCTGTTTATAAAGACAGTAACATTCATTTTATAAGAGTTGTCATATTATTTATTAATATGGCTCAAAATTTCTGCAGTACGTTTTTTTACCCTCTTGATGTGGGTCTGTTGCATCGAAAACATTCTGTGCCCTCAAAGGTTGTGGAGTTTGTAATATTCACCTCCCCCCCAATAATACATTTGTTGTTTGGTGTGTTTGCTGTTTAGTATACTTATTGTAATTCGATTGCTGGTTAACTTACTATGTTCTTGTCAAATAAATGTATATTTCTTCATAAAGGTAAGATTTGGTATTCCAAAAACTTTTTTTAAAAATAGTTGCTAAAATATGGGGGGTCGTCTTATAGTCGAGCTAATGCAGTACTTTGGGGCGTGGATTACTCCAGCTAGTAATAAATAAACATAACAATGGCGTAGTAAGGAGATCAGTACAGCTATACAGAGATAAACACGTGATCAACATGCTGGTGGCACTAGCACAATCGCTGGGGTCTGCTTACACGGCCTTGCTGAGGGAGCCGCTGACTTTCCGGCAGCTGGACCCATTCCCAGCACAGACCCCGCACTTGTCCAGCTTGGCATTGGATCCGATCTCCTGGTCGCAGCCCGCCTTGACGCACTGGCCCTGCACGCAGATGGAGGTGGTGTCGGGGCCGCATGTGGTGCCATCAACAACCTGCGCCAGCAAAGCGACATGTGATCTAGTCAGACAGAACTCGCCTTATCATTCACTCATTCATTTTCCGCTGCTTATCCCGGCCAGGTTGTGGACATGCAGCAAACAAAACTTCATATTAGTTTTCTTGGTAGAAGGCATCAGGCTCTACCTTGGCTTCAAACACCTTGAATTCACTGCTGCCCTTTGCCCTGCAGAAGAGTTTGCACCTGTCCCGGGGCGAGACTCCAGCGTACTTTGGGATCCACTCCTTGACATTTCCGTGGATGTCCATGTAGCTGAAGCTGTTGTATTTCTCACACTGCTCTTCCCTGAAGCTCTTCCCTAACAGGACATACAGGCAAAGGAAAGCATTTATGTTTCTGGCCGCAGCCTGAGCTCTCAGATACAGCTAAGATATGCGGAGAAGGCAGAAGGAGCCTCACCACTGTCGCCCCCGCAGGCCCCCGTCTGGCAGGAGCGGTACTTAACCCTCTGGCCCTCGCAGTACCTCCCGCCGTTTTGGGGATCGGGGCTGGTGCACTCGCGGTGCGAAAACTCCACCCCACCACCACAGGTCCGAGAGCAACGCCCCCATGGTGACCAGGCCCCCCAGCTGCCATCCACAGCCACCTGCGTGAGCAGAGACAGTCTGCTGTTATTCCCGTCACACAGTTAGGGCTCCAGCGAATTGGGGATGCTTATGGAGGGAAGTTCACATAGGAGAGTCTGACCTGTATCGTGCTGAGGAATGTATTTATGTATTAAGAGTTTTAGGTGATGAAATAGCAGGACTGTGAAAAACAGCTACTGTGTGCCGACTGCAGCAGATTACAGCAACTGCAATGCAAATATGAAAATTACCAGACAAAAGCTTAAAGCAAACATGAGGGAGCCACCCTAATAGGAGGCAGGAGCCGGGCCCTGGGGCCACGCAGAGGGCCACACGGGGGCCAAACGGACAGCCTGCGGCCCTGAGGCCAAGTAGGAGGTCATGCAGACAGCCTGTGGCCCTGGGGCCACATGAGAAAAGCCTAATTTCTGGGGCCACATAGACAGCCTGCATTCTGGAGCCACGTGGACAGCCTGCATTCTGGGGCCACACAGACAGCCTGCGGTTCCAAGGCCACGCAGACAGCCTGCGTTCTGGGGCCACACAGACAGCCTGCGGTTCCAAGGCCACGCAGACAGCCTGCGGTTCCAAGGGCACATGGACAGCCTACGGTCCCAAGGCCACGCGTGCTTGTGTCTAGCCCCTCCCCACACACACATACACATTCCTGCCCCTGTGCGTCATTGCTTGCGAAATCCATGGTGTGTTTGGCAGGGATACAGTTTGTGCATGTGTTTCTAAGGAATTCCACGTGGTGCTGTGGCCAGCAGATCTCAGCCCCAGAGCTTGTGAAGAGGAAGGGCGTACGAGAGCGGGCAGCACTGCGGGTGTATTCTGCCAGGCGGGCGTGTGAAGGGGAAGGGCGTACGAGAGCGGGCGGCACTGCGGGTGTATTCTGCCAGGCGGGCGTGTGAAGGGGAAGGGCGTACGAGAGCGGGCAGCACTGTGCAGCTTGCCTTGTGTGGTGTAGCCTCGTCTGCTGCCAGGCAGAGCCCCTCCTGACAGACTCGGCCAGCTCCACACGGCGTGCCCTCCGCCCACGGCAGGCTGCCATTCCTGGTGGTGCAATGCGGTTCCCCCCACTCCCTGCACCAGAGCTGACTGCAGATGTCCGAGTCTGACGTGTTGGGGCAGTGGGCGAACACCTCGCCGAAGGTCTGCTGGCACTGTCGGTCCAGCCCGTAGGAATGGCCCGGCAGCCGCGTGGGGAGGGACAGGGCGGCGTCAGGCTCGTCCAGCAGACAGTCCCCTGTCACAAGACAAGGCACCACTGGCAGGGTTATTCCTGCCGATGGCAAACTGCGGGGTGGAGGTGGGCAGAGTACAGTCAGAAAGGTGGGTCTGGCTCATTTCAGATCTATCTGCTTCTCTTCCCTCAGGCCGGCAGGATGTTCCATTCAAAAAAAAAACAAGGCTTATGCAAGCACAGCTCATCTGAGTCATGCGGCTGACATTTCGGCAACGTGTCACAGGAATGTGCATCTGGCAGAGTCCAGGGAGAGGCACAGATCCTGCTCTTGGGGGTCCATCAGACCCCGCCAGAAAGCCCTCACGCCTCGGCCAGGACCTCATCAAATCCCGGTTTAACGGTCAGCTCTGGACTGGGGAGCTTCTTGAATCACATTAGCATGTTTGCAGTTTTTGGGGTTATTTCTCTGAAACTTTGTTTCATGCTGCTCAACTCTAAAGTTAGATAGTGAGAGTCTAAGCAGAGACCCCCCTAATTAGCCGTGCTGTAAGTCCTGCACAGACAGCGTGGGAAACAGGATGCTGGTTAGCAGGACAACTTGAAAAACTGACAGATCCTTACAAATGGCTACATACAGTATCAGCAAAGTCACTCCCATTTCAAGCTCAATAACCAAGAAATCCTGTAATTCTTACAGCCAATCAGCCCCAAGCTCTGCCTTTCCCTATGAGATGCCCCCGGCCTTCCAAACCTCATTCTTTGCACCATGCGGTTGCCCTACCGGGGCCCTGCACATGTAACAGCGGCACTTGGTAGCTGGAAACCCGGAGAGAGGGAAAGCACATTCTTCAGCCTGTTATTGTTGCACTCCCAGCTGAATTAGTTTGTGTGGTTTCACAGTCTGTAATTTGTGGTTTTGTAGCAAGTCAAAGCAGGGAAGGTGCAGTGCAAAGCCTCGCCTGTAGAAGCGGCTCTGTGGCTATGAGGGCTTCTTCTCCATCTTCCAGTGCCAAACTACAAATCACGCCCCTTATTGTGGCTGGGCTCCATCTGGCCTGGGTCACATTCTGGCCAGCAAAAGCCAGTGAGTGTTGAGTTTTTAATTTGACAGTGGTGGAAAGGTTATAGGTTTGGCTTAGCGGAGAGTATGGCGCATTAATTGTGCTTTATGCATGTCAGAATATGACATTACTTGAAATGAGCTGTATGTAACTTCTGACACCCACTTTGTTCAATAAATCACCTGACTGGGGGGTGCTCTCACTCAGCAGAGGTGCTTCAGTGCCCATCCCATCATACCACTCACCATGTCCGCTGTCAAAGAAGTCTGTGATGTAGAGGGCGCTGCAGGACGACCAGGGCAGGCTGTGGTTAAGGTGCACGAACAGGGGGGCCATTACGTGGTGCTGACCCAGGGGCCCGAAGAGGCCTTGGCAGTTCTTGGAGTCGTCGTGTGGCATGCTGAGCACATGACCTGTGGGGGGGGGGCGGTGTAGCAGAGGCCGCTGTTACTGTCGCTGTGAACAGGGCCACCAGGGTAGAATCATACTGATATTATAATGAAGGCATGTTAAGGTAGATTCATTCCCCTTTTTCTGAGCTTACAAAGGGTTTGATGAGGGCTGGGAGAAGCTTCTCTAACCTCTCCAGATTAGAGCGCAAGCGCCAAACCTGCAGAAACCGCACAGTGTTTTGGTCTCTCCGAGCCTCACCTAGCTCGTGGGCGGCCGTGAAAGCAGCCTGTAGCCCGTTGTCCTCGATGACGGAGCAGCTCCTCTTGGGGTCACACATGGTGCCCACGTCAGCAACGCCCAGCGTGTCACAGCTCTGGTGCCCACAGATGTCCTAGAGGTGAGGGGAGGCTGTGTCAGGGCAGGCATGCCATCCCGGACCCAGTCACAGGCTCGCCAGCGCGCCATGACTGTCAGTGTTTCCATTGTAAAACCAAGCAAATAAATACTCCTGGCAAATGCCCTGATGAGAAGCGGGAGCGCGGCGAGTCTGTGCCATCTAGCATGTGTTTTGACTAGCATGCTCCGAGTTTCCCCCTCATGTCGAATTCCTTGTGACCGGTGCACACCAGTCTTGGGCTTGTGACAGACCACCAGGCATGCAATATGTGATTCAAACCACATCTGTGTCCTGAGGGGAGGGAGCAGAGCCCTGCCTCTCCATACTATGGGAAGCAGTGGGGCTCTGATCTTCGAGCGCATGCCCAGCCCTCCATCCCTGCCAGCCAATGTGCAGGAGCCATGTGTTTACCTTCCCACTGTGTTATGGCGCTGTCACTGCATTAAGTTTCTGGAAAATACCTCACACTCAGTTAGCCAGTGGAGCCACAAGGCCAGTGGCAAAAATCTAGCAGTAACTTAGTGCTCAATGGCTTCTCTGTATGTTTTAGATGACTACCCACTACTGATGGGCCAGCGATGCTATACTGACATTACCACAATGTTGTGTTGATATCACAATCGCATCACAATGATGCCATAGTAACACTGCAACTATCAATGACGCCACAATTATGCTGTGATGATATCATAATGATGATGTCAGGGCAGTAAACAAAGTCCAAGCCAAATGGGGTCTGCTACCTCTCTGGTGAAGAGTAGAGCTGTGTCATAGTGCTCCGGGTGTCTCTGGCTGGGGGGGTTGAACAGCTGCTGCCAGGCACAGAAGCTGCGCAGCGTCACACCCCCATTGCTGGAGACAGACGGCCCCAGCTCCTCATCTTCCACGACCAGCATCTTCACCACCACCACGCTGATGGAATTCTTTATGCTGGGGTGCTTGTAGATGTGGGCGACCATGGCGATCAGCGTCAGCACGTAGTGCTGCAGGGAGAGGAAGGCGCATGCGGGCTTCCTGACACAAATACCAAGACGGCAGAGCTGCACAGCTTCCCAGAAGCCAGCCTGACCTCACATACTTATGATGGATTATTATGCTCTTAACTTAAAAGCAGCTGCTAAAAACCAGGCTCACCGAGGGCCACCATTCATCCCTCAGTGCCAGAGGATTGTTTGTCCTGTTGAACCACATCTGAAATTTTCAAAAGATACACTGGCGATTTTTTTCTCGAATCTCTGATACCGTTTATTCCAAAGCAATCCAGAAAGAAACAGGAACATTGATAGTGTTACATTCCTCTTTTTGTCCTCCCTCCTATGAAACATACCACAGAGAATTTTCTATTGACGTATGGCAACGTTTGAGAAGCAGCAGGCTTTAAGCACAGCTTTATGAGCCCTCGTGACCTCGATCAGGATAAGCAGTTAGATGTATGGATGGTTTTTACGAGCTACCGGGAATGCGCGAGGCACGCTACTACGGAAAGCCCTGGGGAGGAAACGCGCTGGGTCCGCCTCACTCACAAACCAAACCCTTCGCTTTTAAGTCAGCGACCTGCTAGCTGCTGGTCTCTGCCGAAAGAGGACACCACTTTTTTGACACACATGTCATCGACCCTCTCCCTTCTCATATTGGCTCTCCGGATATGTGTGGCTGATAAGCCGTTCCATTTCGTTACTAAGAAAGAATTTCAGATTTGGCAGAAAAAGTAAATATAACGGAAATACATCTGACAAATAAACGATCATCCCTCTCTCTCTCTTTCCTCTTAAGGACAACATTTTTTCGCTCATATAAATTATTTAGAAATGTAGGAAGTATGTGTGGGTTTGAAAATACTTGTTTTATTTATTTATTTTTCCCCAGAAAAAGGATAAACGTGCACTCGTAACACTTTCTTGAGCAGCACGGAAATTCATTACTTATTTTATCTGGACTTACACTTCTTTGCTTGTTAAAGAGGCTGCCTTAATTCTCTTAATAAAACACTTAATAAATTTATAGGCTAAATTTAATAAACTATAGGCTAAGAAAAGCAAATGAATTAAAAATCAATGCACATATAACTGAAATAGCGAGCATATAATTGTTTAAATTGACCCTTCGAGATAATTGGAATTGGTAGATGGGTTAGACCGTCCTAAAGCCGGTTATCGTCCCATAAGAAAGCAGGATCAATGGCACTGGACAAAATTCACAGGCTCTTGTACGTGATGATTGATGGGTGGTTTGGATAGAGCCTTGGGCATTTTCAACGTAAAAGGATTTTTTTCCCCTTCAGTTAACTCCCGTTGAATCAGGGAACAATGTTTTAGGAAGGGATTCGTTGTCGGCGCATGTCAAGATGTGAAGATCACCAAGAGCTCCCCACCCCCAAGGTGACTGAATTTATTTCACGGTAATTATGACCTTTTCAAGAATGAAAAGAAGAAAAGTGCCAGTGAACTAAGCACATTCGTGACGGCAAGGCGGATACGAATGCGTGGGAAAAAAGTGCTCTATTTAGAAAGGCTTCAAGCCTATTTTATATTACAGCGAACACGTCTCACAACGACCTGGGTAGTCCGCTGACACTGGGGCGCCCGCGCGTGATGTGTGAGATCCCACCCGAAGCATCGACTGCTTTGGGTTAAGAACATTACATCGAGACCGTGAAAAAAGTCACTGAGTACGTGTTACTTTAGCTTCTACTTACCACTTGAACTTAATATATTACATTCTGAAAAAAATATTTTATTCTATTTATCGCCATGTTGGAGGCAAACCAAAGAAGAATTAAACGTGTGCTTCACCAATAAAATGCTACACGTTTTATTTCACTAATAATATGGATTAGCTAAATCGTGCTGGCCGTGCACTTAAACCCCACCGAAATCGAGTGTTGTTACAAAAAGGCCTACCACACGTCTGTATATAAATATGTATGATTTGGAAGTGCACTGTGAATTAAAGTTCTCTGAAGTTGGATGAGAT
>JAODJU010000036.1:3944808-3977476 GCA_026776725.1 Gnathonemus echidnorhynchus | reverse complement strand
ATATATTGTGACATGATGTCATTTGGAGGGTAGCGGAAAAATCCGGGCTTCTCACTAAGTCTAGTTTGCACATATAAAATACGTAAATACTACATAAAAAGCATTAAGAAGCACGGGAGAAGAAGGCATCCCCTACCTTTATTTCGTCGCCGTGGAAATGTGCCATAGATGAATCCGCTACCACTAGAGTTTCCACGTATCTCGGTGCCGACACGAAACGCCTGCTCCTCGCCCGCTCAGTCACACTTCGTTCGGACAAGGTGCCTCCTCCGGTTGTCTTATTGTTCCCTTCTTTAAAATCGGATGTGCCTCTGTGGTCGCCGTGTGTGTTCGCAAAAACCCGTCTTTTGACAACGTGCAACTGTGTAGTGGATTGCAGGGGAGAGCCACGGTGAGCGAGTTTGGGCTCAATTAAATACTCGTCTCCTTCCGTTATAAACGATCCGTGGATCCCGTTACACAGACTGACAGCAACAACAGAGTCTTGGTTGAAGTCCACAGTCCCCGAGTAGAAACAACTTCTGAGATTTCCTTCAGCCTCCTCTGTCCAGTTAATATTTTTGAGAAGATCTGTTTCAACTTTGAAACTGGGTGCATCTCGTGAGTCTGCAGCATGAACCAGGGCCGACAATTGCTTCCTTTTAATGCGCTGAATCTTTAGATTTGGAGATAAAAAGCTGTTGTCGGGCGTCAGATTTAAAACGAAGTTTTTACCGAAGGCCATAATTCTGAAACTGGGCTTTTCTTCACTCCGTTTCCAAAAGCGACCGCCGCTTCTCCTGGTTAACTTAACAGGTAGAACTTCTTCTGATTCATACAGCTCAGAAAGTGCGAAGTTTGTAACATAGAGAATTAATAAAAGTATAATGTATCTTGAACGCATCTTAATCAGTGTTTGAAAATTAATAAATGTAAAACGCTTTCTCTTCTATTTACTTTCTATTTTAAGCGAGCGCAAAATAAATATCTCCTGATTCCAGTAATGGTTACACACATATACATAAGTATATATTAAACTGCTATTCACTTAGCTTAATATAAGAGCTACAATAACTCGATTGTAACGATTCTCGAATAGAAGGAATTAAACATATAGAAAACCAATCCTGCGGAGGTTGTTCCAAATCATTCTAACATCAGTACTGTAAAACCAGTCTTGGTCTAGAATTTTCTAACATTATTGTTACAGTTAGCCCTGCATACTAGTGGTGAAAGATCTAAACCCTGAACTATCTACTCCGCGGCACCAGTGGAGGTTACTAGTAACGGTGGTATTTATACCTTCCTGCCCTTCTTAGACTAAAGAGGTTTATTTTTGATATCGTTCGCCGTATCGCTCTCTCCACCCTCTCGAACTTCACTAGAAACCCCTGAATCACAGCGATCCAATGAGGGCTGGCGGACACTCCCCCCTTCTTAAATAGCACCGCTTTGACTAGCAGACGGCTATTATTACGCCAGTGCGCAGCGCCTTCTTTTGCGCTGCGAATTGCCCGCAGTACACATAGCACGGAGTCCGCTGGTCTATTCCTACAGCACCGCACGACTGCATCACACACAAGCCAAGGATTTTCCATTCTCTTATTGCATAAAGACATATTGGGCTACACGTCGGCGACAAAAATATGGGCCTGTTCTTTAATTTTCATTAGGTCGAAACAACCTTTTTAAAGGATAAGTCCTGCATTGAAATACTTGACTGTAGCATGTCAGCCATCGATGCTGAATAAAGAATTTAAAAAATCACATCCACTGATTCTAAGCACGATATCTTGGGTAACGCGATGTCAAATTATCAAGTAATCTCAACTGTAAGGGCAGTATCTGTCAATCAAACAAAACTTGCATAGTGCATATTTAAAATATTATCGCCGAAACCTATTTTGGACAAAGGCTGTTTATGTGGCAAAATTGCTTAGGATTCATATTAATAGTCCGTGACAAAATGGTTACATACTGATTAAACCATGGACGAAAAACCTTGAAAAATAATTATAATAATTAAAATATTAATTTTACAATTTTTCCTGAATTTTTACTTTGTGACTATGAGCCAACGTCCTAAAAGTTTACAAGTAGAAAGGCCTGTAAATTTAACCCACGTTTACTGCTAGAGTGTGTAGCCTAAAAATGCAAGTGATTATCTGAAAGAAAAAAATCATTTTGTTGCTTTCCTCTCATTACAGTAATCACATTTACGGCAATATACATTTTCATAGTTGGAACTGCAAAGCCTGGCTTTTTATAAATATAAGCAGCTTAAACCTCGCACCACAGACGCAACAGGTCTATACTATTACATAATGACGAATTCAGTCAGCTCGTGACGTCATAAAGAAGGGTTCTGACATAGGCCTGCATAATATAATTATATGTGTTAGTTGATATAGTTTATCTGTATCTTCTTTTGATTACAGAATAGTACACATATGTCACAATTATGTAATAATTTATCATTACGGGATAGCCCAGTCTATTTATCAGTATAAGTTAGACTTCCATATATTTACAAAATATACACGAAAAAGTTAAGTTGTGAAAAAGTGAACCGGAGTAGATTTAACATTTCTGGTTCGGTTTTGTTGAGTTTTGATTTAGCCCTTATCATTCCAGCTTTGCTCAGCTTTTACAAATACAACTTGTCAGTCAACTATTAAAGATGACTGGTACAAGAACAGAGAAATTGCCTCTTTAAGTCGCGTCTTAAAGCCAAAACATTCTAGTTGAAAATCGGAAACCAGAACGCTGGATTAGATTCCGCTCGCCACTAGGTGGTGATATTTTATTACCGTTTCCTCCTTCCGTCCGAAGACAGGGCGTTAGTCTAAATCAGTGTTTCTCCACTGGTGGATGAATTTTGGTCGTGACATACTGACCAAGGAATAATGTGGATGTGTCCTGAGGCTAAACTAACTGAGAACCACTGGACTAAATGACATTTAATAAAGTATATGAGTTTGTATGTCCTGCGATGCATCCCACCTAGGGTGTATCCCAGACTAATGCCCTGTGCTGTCTGTCTCATAAATAAATCGGAGCAGACCTTCCCTCTATTCAGGACTTATACATGTGCAGAGTCAGGAAGTGGTCAGGCAGAATCACTGCAGACCCATCACACCCGGGGTACAACGCGTTTGAACTCCACCCCTCTGGCAGGCGCTACAGAGCACTGTACGCCAAAACAACCAGGCATATGAACCCTTCCTTTCCACAAGCCGTCACTCTGATGGGCACTTAAGTGTGAAGGACACTTTGCAGTATCTGCTATCACCAAGCATCCACTGTACCTCATGTGTATTTGGTGAGCACCATCTTTGCACTATGCACCTTCGCACTATGGCCCTCTGGCTTAAGTCTATTCTGTACAAACTGTATCTAATTGTTTGCTTTTTGTAATCCCGTTTTTTTGCTGTATGTCTGTCTTGTTTAATTGGCCAATAAAGCTGATTATGATCATTTTAGCATAAATACCTATATTTACTTTGTTTTAAAAGGGCCACTCCGATAAGGCTTTAAAATGGTGCTTCTGAATTTTAACATGCCACCTTAGACTATTCTTGTTTCATAAATACATACAATCTATGATTGAGTTTTAAAACAAAACGACACGTGCTACCTATAATTTGTCACCAAACGTCCGATTGTAGCCCATGTAATTGACTTTACGGTTGTTCTGTTAATATAAAAAAAATAATACTGCACCAAAATATTATACTTTTTAACTTATGAAAACTATGTATAGGCCCATATAAATAACATTACATGAGCCCGAACTGGTTTCAAAAGTGCATGGCGTGATTTGTGCACAAGAGGGCGACAATGACCTGTTTAACTATGAGCAAAACTTTTACTCGTGGGTTTAGGCCTACATCGTGTTATTAGTTTTGGGTAGCTTCTTTTTCAGGGTAAGGACAGGTTATTGTTCCTAGAAAATAAAGTAATCAGGTAATGGCTCAACCGGTTAATTTCAACATTGTAGTCCTATTATTATTTGCGCATGCGCACCTGTGCTCAGTACAGAATGCCCACGATAACGGAACGAAGCAGTTTACAATGAAAATCAGAATAATACCACAACTCTGTCTGTACTGTTGGCTTGAAAGCAAAGAGGACGCTTATCTTCAGTTCAAAACTGTAGTGTACTTATGTTCTTTTAATATTTAGTAGTGGCGTTTACGTTTATAGTGTATAGCGGGAAGTGGGAAATCTACCTTTAGTTTTTAATACGACTGAATATCTTCCTTTTTTACTGCTGATTAACTACTACTACTACTACTACCACCACCACCACCACCACTACTACTACTACTAATAATAATTCGTCTTAAAAAACGGAATAAAACGAAACATATATACGTATAATTGGTTACATTTGCATTGCCCTATTTTATGCCTCGTCAAGAATATTCAATTGTCAAATATCCTAAATGGTTTCCTCAATTTGACGTTAAAGTTGGACATACTTGGAAATTGGGCTGTTGTGTAATAGTATTAATTGAATCCCTTGATATGCAAATATCAGTAAAGGTATATGAGGTTATGAAAATACGATTATACGGCTTCAGAAATCCAATGGTATAATTACAAATTTACTTGTATTTGATATTTTATTATTCGGAAATAAAGTCGATTGTTTCATACAAGCAATTCAAAGTGGACACCCCCATGGAAGGGGGGGGAGCAGCCTGTTCCTCTTGTTACAAAGTGATAATATTGGCCGGGTGCCAAAACATAAACCTATTGGGATGACCAATGAGCTCTTTCAGCACCTCCCCAAAAACTGTGATTACAAATCTTCAGTGTTTACACATGACGCAAAAGGATAAAGGCTGCAGAATCGGAGGCTCGTTTTAACAGACAGGTACAAGATGGAAACGGGTAGCTTACTGGAGGTGTTTAGACTGAGCGAAGGCACGGCTGCATTCCAGTAGGCTGTAGTGACCTGGATAAATAATATTGCATGCACAGATCATATTACTATTACCGGCACTCTCCAGCTATCAGATAAATATTTATATTACGTGGAAGGTTTGTTGTATAATTGCATGGTCTCTGACGCAAAATGTTAATTTTTATTAGGAAACTTGTTATCTTGGACGCCCTTTTATGCGTCAAAGTGATTCTTTCGTTAGAAAGTGACATTTGTTATCCAATTCGACTGGACCGCCAGTATTCTGCAAACCGTATTTTCTTTAGCCAAGCGAAGGAAGCAAGTGAGGAGCCGGTTGCTATTAAATTAACCGCGTTCAATCAAGATTTTAATCTTCATCTGTTACCAGACAGCAGTTTCATTGCATCTACCCTGTCCTTATACAGCGACACCTCCGCATCCAATGCCGCTGTAAATCCTGATTTTAGTCGCTGCTTTTACTCGGGTGATGTCAATTCCGAGCCGGACTCGTACGCGGCTGTGAGTTTGTGCAAAGGCGTGCAGGGCGCTTTTGGATTCCAGGGGTTTGAATTTTTCATCAGGCCAGTGCAGAATGACACCGATCTACTACCTGGGAGCCCAGGAAGGGCGCATACGATACGCCGGCGGGAAAGATCTCATCAAAGCAGCAACTTTACCACCAGATGTCCAGTGGACACTCCTTTAAACAAAGATGCCTTCAAGTTTTTGGGGAAATATAAAATGGCAAAAGAACATCAAGCCGGGAACTTGAAAGGTGTTTTAAAAAATCTGAGCAGATCGAAACGATTTGCCTCCATACCCAGATATGTTGAGACCCTAGTCGTTGCGGACGAGTCCATGGCAGAATTCCACGGTGACGATCTCAAACACTACGTCCTGACTCTAATGTCCGTGGCCGCCCAGCTGTACAAACACCCCAGCATCCTCAACGCCATCAACATCGTGGTCGTCAAGTTTATAGTCATTAATGAAGCCGACAAAGGACCCAAAGTTACAACTAACGCCGCTCTGACGTTGCGCAATTTCTGCACGTGGCAGAAAAAGTTGAATAAAAACAATGACAAGCACCACGAATACTGGGACACTGCCATCTTATTCACCAGACAGGTAAGAGACCGGTGCTTGGTTTAAATTTTAAGATTTGCAGTTATGTATATATGTATGTATAAGTATTGCTATAATAGTAAAGTAAAAACGGAGCCTACATCGACAGAATATTTTTTATAAAGCATCTGTTGTCGCTGAACGTAATTCTCTCCTTAGTATGAAATATTTCGGTGCGAAAATACATGTTTACACAATAGCGTACGCTCTTTTTCCTCGCGAACCACAGTGCACATCGGCTCGATGTTTTCTTGCTAGTAAATCGACCGGGAAATAGTAATTGCTAGTATAACATCTAAGAGGCATAAAACGCACGCAGAATAGAAGTGAAGCGTTTTACGGGGCTTAACGGAGATAATCAGACAGCCGAAACAGAGAACTACTGCTTAGGATAACAAAATCGTGTCCTGTCTTCCAAATCGAGCAGCTAGACAAACCGTGTTTGTATAGAAAGCAGCGCCAGAAATTTGCAGGGGTCTCCCCAAATCATTGCACGATTTCATTTTTAGCCAAAGCATTCAATATGGTTTACGGATGCACATATGACCCTTTCATTCGGGGGTGGTGGTGGATATTTTTATACCATGACATTTTGGGCATCTCGATCCTCTGTCGTTACACCGTCGTAGATTTAAAGATCCGTAACCAGCTACGGAAAGCCATAGTCGCCCTCTACTTTTGCCAGGCTGTATATGACATATGTCTGGGGCACAGCACGAACCACAGCAATCAGCGCAAACCCACGAACCGCACGGAGGACATGCGGCAGCGCCACGTAGTAGGAGCGCAAAGCGTCAGTGTGCAGAAACGGAAAGTGAAAAGAGAAGGATATGAACGTACAGGACGTCTTAGTCAACACAGGCTTGACATCACCTAAGAATAATAATGACGAACAATGAAATAAAAAGAATTAAAAATGAAGATTCATCCATGCACCGATTAATGCAGCATCCATCAGTACTGTTAAGGAGCATATCACAGTAACATTTCTAAGCCCAGCAGGAGTTACACAGTACTGTTTTCCCGGGACTGTGTTTGCCTCAGGTGGGAGCGCTGCAATGGAAAAAAGCCATCTCTACAAGCTTTTCCCATTTCCAGCTGTGAGCCCTCAATCCCACCCATAGCTCACAGGGAGCCTGTTTCCTGTTACTGAGGCTGAAATCCCCATTTGGTGTGAGAGGTTCCAAAGGCCGGGGCTCATCTGTCAGCTCCTGCTCCATGTGACACTCCCTCCCAGTGCCTTGGCAGAGAATTCTTCCATTCCACTGCACTAAAGAGTGATGTGTAGGGACACCTTGATGTAGACTCTCTCTCTATATGAGGTCAGACAGCACAACACAATGTTAGTTGAAGCCGTATGGTTACCTATCGCTGCATGAACCTAAAATCTATAATGTGTGAGACAATTATTCTTGGTTCCTTTTTTTTCTGAGCAATCTACGAAACCATTTAAACAATCACAGAAACCACCACCATCAAGGAAACAAATTCTAGAAAATAACTATCCATCCATCCATTATGGTGACTGCTTAATCCCCTCAGGGGTTGCGGGGGGCCCAGAGCATATCCCGGGAACAACGGGCACAGGCGGGAACCAACCCTGGGCAATCGCCAACACTCCGCAGGGCGCACACACACTCACAACTACAGGGCCAATTTAGACTCACCAATCAGCCTGTCCTGCACGCTTTTGGACTGTGGGAGGACACCAGAGCCCCCCGGGGAAAACCCATGAGAACACAGGGAAAGCGTGCGAACTCCACACAGAAAGGACCCAGAGCCAAACCCAGGATCTTCTTGCTGTGAGGCAGCAGCGCTAATCACTAAGCACTGCGCCACTGTACTGCCCTAGCCAATGACTAGTGATGGTCAAACGAAACTTCACAAACCATTGGTTGTATTTTTTGACCCCAGTAGATGGGGCTTGCTTTGGGCCATGCTTTCAGCCTCCTTTTGAAGAGAGAGCACCATCTAATTGGATCAGAAGATACAGCAAGTGGATCATGAAGCTTCCTTTGGCCATCATTCCAAATAACACGATTACTCGGGCAGCTATGATTTGTCACCCCCTGGCTGCTGCAGATGGTATTGCAAAAAAATAAAATAAAATTTGTCCTGCCCTCCTGTCTGGCAGGTAAGACCAAGTTGGGACTGAATCTAAGCTTGAAGGAGAATCAGTCTGTCAGATGAAAATAACAGAGCTGACCTTTGCAGTCAGAACAGGATTGTAACCCTCACCTAGTTGTGCATTGATAACCATAAGACCTCAAGTGTGTTTGTGTCTTACACACTGAAAAAAATCAGACTAAAGACAAGCTTGCAGGGTGTAGAACTGCAGAAATTAAGGACTGACGTCATTATTACGCAGCAGCCATGAGCCAGCGCTTCTGAGCAGACAGCCTGTCCTGCTGGGGTCCAGAGCTAAAAGGCAGGCCTGGCAGCCGGCACCATAGCAGATCTCACCTTTTCCCTTAAAGGGGCAGCCCTCTGCTACTGTCAGCCTGTCCTGCTGGGGCCCAGAGCTAAAAGGCAGGCCTGGCAGCTGGCACCATAGCAGATCTCACCTTTTGCCCTTAAAGGGGCAGCCCTCTGCTGCCAGATACCTGCCTGCAATATGTGGCAGAGAGACGTGACACAGTAAAGATAGAACTTCAGGCATGATTTAATGTACTTATCTTTATATTACGTAACATAATTAATAGTTACAGGAAACATACATAAATCCCTTTGTCTGATGTTCAAAAACTACTTTGAAACTACTTATTTTTAATAACATTTTTCACCAAGCGTAATTGCTTGGGAATTTTAGAGCGGGTGTCTTAGTTTTGAAATGGAGCTGATGATAAAGAGTCCTGGAGAAATTAAAGGACAGCACTTCCTGTAATTATGTAGCACTTTCTGTAATTATGAAGGACCTTGGGGAAATAGGTTGGACAATCTACTACGTGACTTTTAAAATCCTACATGAAATGGTTCTGTCATTTTCCCAATCATTAGTGCCATTGTTCTATGTAATTACAGTTCTAACAGCATTTATGTAACAAAGGGCTGTTTGATTTCATGCAGTATATTTTGCAATTTCTGTCTTCCAATTAAGGCAAGTTTTATGCATTTGAAACAAAACCTTTTCTGTTAGTGTAGTCTGTCAGGATGGGTGGCACATTTTCAAGGAATAAAGCCTTCCAAAGAAACAACTTTTGCAACACTCAAGCTTTTCAGGGTTGCATTTTATTTGCTGTAAAAATAAGTGTGAATCCTTGTCAAAGGAGAGCTTAACTTGAATAAATGTTAACTGCTTGACCAGCATCGATCCCTGGCACTTTCCAGCGCTTTGGAGCAGTTGCCAAAGTAAATCACATTGCGTTGTAATTTTCTACGTCACAATTTGTACGGGTTCTGCTGAGCTGAAACGGTCCTCATTGAATTACACACGCAATTAGCATTGCAAGTCTTTCATGTTTACCAAAAAAAACAATGAATGCAATTTTTATACAACTGGTTCATCCAAGGCATCCTCTTTTCATTTTCATGTACTTCGATGTTATTTTTAAAATTTTGACTTTGTTCTGGTGAATCCTCTGGCTCTGTGACAGTCCTACACTCAGTGTCTCACTGGATGGCTCCCCCCAGCTCACAAATATGGCCAGGGAGGGGGCTTAAGTGAAGCAAACTGCTGCCATAAAGAAGGTCTGCAAATGGTGAAAAAAAACCCCGAGTCATGCGCTGTTATTTTCTGCTCTTATTTTTAGACCAAGGTTGCCAATGACCCTTAGCTTAGCAGCTTAGCACAGCAAACTCCGCCGAAAACACGGCTCTGTGAGCGAAGACACTGAGAACGGTAATAGGTGCCAACATATCAGCTGCAAATTTCCTTCCAGTAAATTTCTTTAAAATTTACATTTCTTTTCTTAGAAAAGTCCTCTTTTGGTCAGGAAAGATTTTGCGTGGGACCCACCTGTCAGGTTGCTCAGCTACTGTACATTATGTGCCTGGGACACCTACATCATGCTGGCAACACCCCCATCAGATCCTAGGAGATGTCTGCGGTGTTTCCTCCTAGCAGTGGCTGTCAGCCCTGCTATGAGGCTGACTCTCTTCATTCCAGCTGAAATCATTGACCGGATCAGTTATTTTCCTAGAGGACTTTGCTGTTGACCTCAGCTCTGAGATCATTCATATGTTGAAAAGAGTCAGAGCTCAGGTCCCCCATCAAGTCTGTGCGCTACGTCTCACCATGGTCTTTCCTTTGGTCCCCACAGAACCTGTGTGGTGCCACCACGTGCGACACGCTGGGAATGGCAGACGTGGGCACCATGTGCGACCCCAGGAGGAGCTGCTCCGTCATCGAGGACGATGGGCTGCCTTCGGCCTTCACCACAGCACACGAGCTGGGTGGGTCGACAAGGCGGTTGCCGTGGGTAGCCCTGGTTAAGCCTGTTTGTGTTTATTACCTGAGAGAAAGGGTGTGACGGGATTTGGCGGCTGGTTTCTTGCACAGGCCATGTCTTCAACATGCCCCATGACAACGCAAAGGCCTGCGAGGAGAACTTCGGCCAGCTAAAGGAGAACCACATGATGTCTCCCACACTCATCAAGATTGACCGCAACAAGCCATGGTCCACCTGCAGCGCCGCCATCATTACTAACTTCCTGGACAGTGGCCACGGTCTGTCTGCCCCCCACCCCCGTGCTTATCTCTTTGCTGTCCTCTTTGTGCCTCTACTACAAATTTTGCTCCTATTTTTCTACCACAGTAAATTTAGACAATTACTTTCTGAAGCCACATATGTTTGACAGATCTGTTCAACTGGGTACTCAGGCAAATTACTCAGCATCTGGCAGCAGGGAAGCACAGGTGCATATTGAAGACAACTAGAAATTCAGTATTAGCATCACTACTCTGCAACAGGTCTTCAAAAATATTACAGGTCATCTTAAACTGATCCCTTTGTTCATGGGAACCTCTGAGAGAGCGACTATTACTCTGTTAAGCCTAGCATTGTGGGCACCTAGAGAGTAGTGAGCCGCAGAAAAGGCATAGAGGTCTGGCTGCCTATGAAGAAGCAGCTAGGCTGCCTTCACATCATCTGCACACCACAGAGGCGCAGCCCACCTGGTATATTAAGCCACCGGCTGAGATGGATTCAAAGATGTATTTGTCAGATGCAATGTATACAGTCAGACCATAACCAGCAGTGAAATGCAAGGTGGTCAACTCTGCCATAAAAACAGTGACAGCAGAAAGACGTATAAAGTAGAACCACAGCACCTCCACTGTGTCCATCTGAGGCTTGCGTCTGCTGCAGTCCAGCTGTCAGCCGATGTTATTTAGATGGAGCAATCAGGATCCCTTCAGCATGGCTGTCTGGATAATAAACCGACATCAGCGTTCTGTACATTAGGCAGTGGTTAGCTTCATTTGCTTACAAAAAATAATAAAAATAAACAATACTCAGGGAATGTCAGTGCGTAGTTTTTACTTAGCTTTCAGGGTATTTTTATATATGGCTGGCCTATGTTACTTTAGACATAATAATGTACTGAATGCAAGAAGTAATTACTGGTAATTGTAATTAATGCAGTTAAAAACTAACATGCTGGGGATGCCTGGAAGTGATAAACAGTCCAGCCCTGCTGCTGGAACCATATGAGTTTTGGGTAGCTGATGGACCTGCCGGACCTAACTGAGGTGCGGGTAGTTGATGGACCCGCCTGAGTTATGGGCAGCTGCTGGACCCAGCTGAGTTATGGTTAGCTACTGGACCTGCCTAAGCTACAAGTAGCTGATGGACCCGCCTGAGTTACAGGAAGCTGATGGACCCGCCTGAGTTGCGGGTAGCTGATGGTCCCGCCTGAGTTGCGGGTAGCTGCTGGACCTGTCTGAGCTACGGGTAGCTGCTGGACCTGTCTGAATTACGGGTAGCTGATGGACCCGCCTGAGTTTTGTGTAACTGCTGGACCCATCTGAGTTACGGGTAACTGATGGACTCACCAGAGTTATGGGTAGTCGCTGGACCTGCCTGAGTTACAGGTAGCTGATTCTAATTATAGGCCAGCAGCATTTGCTATAAACCTATTTTGGGATATATTGCTTAATCAGGAAAATTAACATTAGGCTACATGTCACATAGTGATCTAGGTCCAGCCAGGCATTTGCACATTTACCAGGACCCCCCTTCAACGAGTCCGACTTTTGGGCACACTGGTGATTTTTAATGAACTTTAGCTGGCATTCTTCACTAATCTAGCAGCCTTACTATCACACTAAGAATGCTAACTCTAGCATCAGGTGTGCTGACTGATGAATGAAGGTCCTTAAAGTCACAGCATGTGGGTGGTTGCCTTGCCTCACCCTGCACTCTTGATCTCTGTGGCCCTAACAGAGTGGATGGTTTGGGGATTTGACCATGTTATCCAGTGCAGAGGGAGCCATAGGGTCATGTCCTCCTGCTCTCTGACTCCGATCCCCCCGCTGTCTGACGTTGGTTCCCTTTCCTAGGCGATTGCCTGCTCGATGTGCCAATGAAGCCATTGGCTCTGCCTGATAGCCTGCCCGGCTCCAGCTACAGCCTCAGTCGGCAGTGTGAGCTGGCCTTCGGCGCTGGCTCCCAACCCTGCCCATACACGCAGCACTGCGCTCGGCTCTGGTGCACTGGCCGCACCAGAGACCAGCTTGTCTGCCAGACGCGTCACTTCCCCTGGGCTGACGGCACATCCTGCGGCGACGGCGGTATCTGTCTGCGGGGGGTGTGTGCTGATAAGCGGGACGCTTTCAAGACCCCGGTGAGAGTCATGGGGAAGGGTTACCCGTTCTTTTACCTGTAAACCAATCAGCGCATTCAGAGTTTCAGTGAGCATTTGTGAAGGTGGGGTCTCCTTTATTTACAGGTGGATGGAAAATGGGGCAAGTGGGGGGTGTACGGCGCGTGTTCCCGTACATGCGGCGGGGGGGTCCAGCTGGCCAGTAGGAACTGCGACAATCCCATTCCCGCCAACGGGGGCAAGTACTGCCAGGGAACCCGAGTGAAATATCAGTTGTGCAACCTGGAGCCCTGTCCTGAGACAGGTAGGAGGACCCACCACATTCACATGACATGCTCAGTAATCTATGGGGTTTATAATCTATGGGGTCTAACAGCACTGCCCTCTACAGGCAGGAGCTTCCGGGAAGAGCAATGTGAGGCCTTCAACAGTATTAGCCTCAACACCAACCGGCTGGCTCCCTCAGTGGTGTGGGTCCCCAAGTATTCGGGGGTCTCCCCCAAGGACAAGTGCAAGCTTATCTGCAGAGCCAATGGGACAGGCTACTTCTACGTCCTCGCACCCAAGGTGACCTGGAGCTAATTAGCAGTTAGCATTTCGCATCAGTCAAGTCAGTCAGAGCAAGCAAGAAGATGGCAGAATATAGAAGCAAAGCCTCAAAATACATAAATATCCATAAATCCATCTTCCATGCTCAGTTATCTAGGGCAGAGTCACACTGTTAGCCTGGAGCCTGTGTCAAGCAACAGGATGGGATGTATCTGATTTACTTTTACATTAATCATGTCAATAGCTGTAAGAATAAAGATGTTAATGAAGAGGATGATGAGGCTTTGCATACGTTCTTAAGGAGTCCTCCTCACTGCCTCATTGCAGGTGGTGGACGGTACGTCCTGCTCCCCGGGCTTGTCGGCTGTCTGCGTTCAAGGCAGATGTGTCAAGGCCGGCTGTGATGGGCAGCTGGCCTCTGACAAGAAGTTTGACAAGTGTGGTGTGTGTGGAGGGGATGGCCGCAGCTGCAGGAAGGTGTCAGGATTGTTCACTAAACCCATGTGAGCTCCCCATCGGTCCGGTGTCTCAGCATGTTTCCAGCATCTCCGACCCCCAGTGAGCTAAAATGCCACCTCTGTTTTCCAGGCAAGGGTACAACTTCGTGGTGATAGTACCAGTTGGTGCCTCCAACATCGACATCCGGCAGCGCGGATACCGGGGCCTGGTGAATGACGACAACTACCTGGCAGTGCGGGACAGCCAGGGCCGCTACCTACTCAACGGGAATTTTGTGGTGTCAGCTGGTGAGCGTGACGTGGCCGTGCGGGGGGGCCCACTGCACTATAGCGGCACTGCGGCAACGGCCGAGACTTTACGCGCCATCGGCCCCCTACGTGAGTCACTGACCGTGGAACTGCTCTCCGTGGGCAAGATGACGCCACCCCGTGTCCGCTACTCCTTCTATCTGGCCAAGGAGAGCAAGGAGGACAAGGTGCTGAGGAAGGAGGGTTGGAGTTTGTCGCAGAACAGTGTGCTGAGCAGCAGGGGGTACCAGCCACCCCCCTCACACAATCAGGCCCTGGAGGCGTGGTCTGTGGGCCCCTGGGGGTCCTGCTCCGCCAGCTGTGGCAACGGACTCCAGAAGCGGCTGGTTCGCTGCCTCGAGCCAACAGGCACCTGCGACCTGGCCTGGAAGCCTGATGCCATGCAGTCCTGTGGGGAGCCCTGCCCTGCCTGGGACGTGGGAGAGTGGTCGCCTTGCTCACAAAGCTGTGGCAAAGGCTTCAAACGGCGCGTACTGCGCTGCGTCTCCCACACTGGCCGCCTGCTGCACCGTGAACAGTGCACCGGCAGGAAGAAGCCACAGGAGCTGGACTTCTGCATCGCCCAGCGCTGCTAAGCTCCACCTCCCTGGTGAGGCTCCGCCTCTGTCTCAGAGACACACACTTCCTGTTCCTATATACATGTGCATGTGTCTGCTGGCACCGGGGGCAGAAACAGGGGCGAGAAAGAAGAGGGGGGGTGACCCCCGTGATTCGTGGTGCTGGAGTAATGTGACATCTACCTCTGACCAGGCATGAAAACACGCATGCACACGCAGTCAATAATGATCCATGCAGGTGTTTGTGTGGTCTACAGGCACACTAAGAGTCAGTTGAAGTACTTAAACTGCTTGTTGGAACTTAAAATGATTTGTTGGAAAAAAAATAGTCACTGGATTTACAGGGGACCCCTACCTTAGTCAGAAGAGCCATCGTCCACACTGGTCCCAGCGATGCCATCGTACTGCAAAAAAGTGTTTTCTCACTCTGCCACACACCTAGCCTCCAGCAGCATGTAGGATCGCAGATGTTCATTCACGCACTGTTCAGTATATGATGTGGATTTGCATTTCTGAGTTTATGGCTTTGTCAGCTATGTCTTTGAGAGGAATGTCATCCCCACATCCTGCTGTCTAAACCCTTCCTGTCATCTGTATAGTTTGTAGAAGCCCTGCAGTCCAGCTCTTCACCTGTATCTCGCTGTCCTATTTGTTGTCTTCCATCTAAAAGATGGTTGCTGTATTACAGATGTCTTTGTGAAAATTTGTGTTTCTTATATTCTTTTGCGCATTCTGCAAAAGCCAAGTCCCGTCTCAGCTGTCTTGTATACTGTGTATACATCCACTCAGCTGTGCACAAATAAATCATGTAAATAGCATTTTTTTACTCTCATGTTTTGATCTCAGAGTATTTATTCCAAATAAAGTTATTTAACACTGATATCATTGTAGACTTCCTGGTCTCGGCACGTGCAGTTGGTGTGATTACCCACGAGCAGTTACCATGACTCCATGATTTGCTCTTAGCTGTAATCATTTGAGGACATCCTGGGTCAGTGGAGCAGTGGACTGTTCAACCTTAGGTCCATAAGTAAATAGAGGAGCAGTTTGTTTACCTTTCATAGGGGTAGTCAATCCCACTTGAGCCCTACATATCGCTGCATGTTTTGTGGCTGATCAACACTTATGTACAAGAAAAACATTTGAGAAAGAAAGCACTTGTAGCATGAAATTTTCCTTCAAAATAAATTCATGTAAGTCACCAGCATCTTTCCCAGTTCACCTTACATTAGATGTTCAGATATATGATTGAATATATTTTAAAAATCAAGGCTGGGGGGCACCCTGGATGGAACACCAGCCATGACTAAACAGGGAAATGCAAAGCAGACCCTATAACCCTGGAGTACATCTACAGCAAACTTCTTTGTACCATGATGAGGACACTACAGTTACCACTGGGTGCTTGTATACCAAATGAATTCACTACATGAATGGCAATGGGTTCAGACGTTGCTGTGAATCTCAGGCCTTCACTGCTGCTGTTAAACTTTGTGAAGTCAGTGTCGTGTGAATTTGGGGAGACCCTAACTAGCAAAAAACAGACACACAAAAGTTTTCAGCAAAACTTCACAAAACAATAACTGTATTAATGGCCTGTGAAAGTAAATTGAAGTTTGATTTATTGCCAGCTCTTGCTGTTTTACAAGGTACCACTAACCCAGATGGTCAGGTAATTATTTCCTTTTTGGTAATAAAAAAGAAGTAAAATCATCCCCGGACGGATATTGGATGGTGGCAGTACAGAGTGCGGAGTGATCCCGTGGTCTGATTCTAACCCCTAAACGAGCCCTAGGGTAGAGGCTATATGAGTTTTGCTTCTATTTGCTGAAAGTCAATAAATCAGCAACATGGCTGCAATTATAGTTCCAGGTCAAGGCTAGTGCAGCAAGATGCTTTTGAGGAAAAACACGATGGGGTAATCCGTTCATCTAGGGGCAATGGCTGGAAAGGGGGCTAATGACCAGGTCAGGTGACCAAAAGTGACAGCCCTTCAACCCAGCTAATTAACTTAAAGGGCCTACGAGGTAATAACCCAGGAATAGGATCTATTTGTTCACCAAGAAAATATTTCATTAGTTAGTTAGCTCTTACTTAAATAAATCCCCATAAGAAATTCACATATATTCCAGATGATGAATAGATTTTCTTTGTGTAGGTAAACAGGGCTGTCCCAAACACCCCCAATCAGCATTTCAGCTCAGTTATTTTTCCATGAAGCGGAGTTATGATTTACAGTTGGACAGCGATAGACTTCTGTGCCTTCGGCATCACAATAATATTTATTCAAACTTATTTTAATTTTTATTCGGATCCAATGGTAAGAAATGTGCCATGTGACCAGTGACTGAAGACAATCAGCAGGTCAGCATGATTCCTTGTCAGATGTGTGTCACTGATTTAGCCGCTCAGCCCGAGCCTGCGTGTCGCTGATTTAGCCGCTCAGCCCGAGCCGGCGTGTCGCTGATTTAGCCGCTCAGCCAGAGCCTGCGTGTCGCTGATTTAGCCGCTCAGCCCGAGCCGGCGTGTCGCTGATTTAGCCGCTCAGCCCGAGCCGGCGTGTCGCTGATTTAGCCGCTCAGCCCGAGCCTGTGTGTCGCTGATTTAGCCGCTCAGCCTGAGCCTGTGTGTCGCCGATTTAGCCGCCCAAATTGAGCCAGCAAGTCACTGATTTAGCCGCTCAGCCTAAGCCAGCGTGTCCAGGCCTCCCACAGCCCAAGCCAGCAAGTCACTGATTTAGCCGCTCAGCCTAAGCCGGTGTGTCCAGGCCTCCCACAGCCCAAGCCAGGAAGTCACTGATTTAGCTGCCCAACCCGAGCCGGTGTCGCTGATTTAGCCACTCAGCCCAAGCCAGCGCGTCTAGGCCTCCCAAAGCCCGAACCGACGCGTCCAGGCCTCCCACAGCCTGAGCCAGTTTGTTGCTGATCAAGCCACCCAGCCTAACGATGCCATAATCGTCCTGGAGTATTCAAGTCTGACTTTCTGTACCCAAAGGCTTTGGTCTTTGCTCAAGCACCCGCTCATAAGCGGATCCGTCGGGTCTGAACCCAAAACTTGGCAAAGGGGGTCAGAGGGACATGGTGTCATGAAGCCAGCACTTCCCAAGCTCAAGGACGGGCCCTCACAGCTTCAGGCCAGAAGCACACTGAGCCCACTTCAGCCCTCAGCGGGGGCTGCCCTGGCCTCAGCACGGCCTGCGCTGCATGACGCACGGCCTTCTGGGAAAGCCCTCAGCGGGGGCTGCCCTGGCCTCAGCATGGCCTGCGCTGCATGATGCACGGCCTTCTGGGAATTTTGTGTACAGTGATCCCAAAACTACATTTATAAAAAGTGGACTTGCCTCACTGGAAAGGGTGAACAGCAAGTGGGAATTTTTTCTGTTTTTGTTATTATCACGTTACCACGGAGACACAGCCCACATCCTCGCATCTTAAATGTAGCTGGATGTCGATGGGGCACATTATGGACAAAACTCCCCCCTTACCCTTCACACTAGGCTAAGATGTTAGGGGTACAAATGACAAAATGCACAAACGCAGACCGGCACACCTTCAGCCCCCGCACACCCACAGGCGGCCGAAACACGGCTCACAGAGCGGCTTCAGGAAAAAGCAGACTTCTGGAGGTGGCCCTCAAACATCCAGAGAGACCACCACCAGCATGAGGAAGCTGTGCATGTCCGTCGCGGCGGGCTGGGACATTCCTAACAGTCCCCTTGTAATAAGCCACTTTGTTCCCTTCCAGCTTTTGGAACAACCTCAGCCACAACAAGACAGAGAAATAAGTAATTTTGGGCTGTATTAGCGGGAAATCAGGCTGTGCCATACAGTCACCTCTCTGAGGGCATCTTAAACACATACTTCACTAACACACAGTCTTGTTAACACGCCAAAACTCCCCCCTGCACTTGAGTGTTTACTGGTGTTAAGGCCAAGTCATTAAGCAGGTCATTAGGCAACATCTAATTACCGAAAAATAGTAAATCTGAGGATCTGCAGGGGGGGTAATGTAAAGGGGGGCATTTCCAATCTGGATTAGAGTCAAAGCTCAACGGATGTTAACTAGAGCAGAATACAGATTACCCATCATCCTACAGAAAGGAAGGAGCTGCCTGGGTGTGTAGGATGACCCCAAAGTCAGAAGCACTCTGCATGCATTTAGACACCTTTGTCCTCCTCATCATCTCGGAGTCCGCACAGTTCCACCTGTTGAGAAGCATCATGCACGTTGGTGACTGGCAAAGACGACACACCTCCAGATTCCCAGCTCTGCTTCAGAAAGAAGAATATTGTGGATTATACACTCATTTAGTCTACTAAAGTGATGAAGGGATTGGCGAATTCCATGATAGGTTTTATTTTCAGATATATTCAAAAACTTAAATATATCCAGTATAACCAGTGTCTTTGCTTGTGAATATTGCTGTGTTAATGCTTAAACTCGAAATAATAAATAAATGTGAAGATTCACAAAAAGAATCTGTAATAACTATCCGCTAGGCTATTAAGAGTTATTGCCTCACACGGGGCTGTTCTTAATCTGTTTTTCCTTTAAGTCAGGTAAACAAAGGTCATAGCAACCAGCACTGTTTGACAGGGGAAACTGGAGTCACAGAGAGCTCTTGTGCTGCGGGATTTCCTCTGGCTCCTGGGTCGCGGAACAAGCCACTGGCTTCCAAAAGCTGGCAAGAACAGACCAAACAGGCAAAAAAACAAAACAAAAAATGGCTTCGGTGCATTACGGAGAACTGCAGGAAAATTGCATGGGAGGTCTTGCCAACTTTCCGTCACACGATCCCAAAGGGGGCCTATTTTCACCCTCCCCCTCCCCCTCCTATGGAAGCTTTGTTTCTCAGGGCGGCTCTGTCCGCCTTAGAGCCTCCCCCCCCCCACCATGCCGTCTCAGGATGAAATGCTTTTGGAAAAGCGTGCAAGCGGCCGGTGGGTCCCAGCCCCTCTTGAAAGCATCAAAAGGACTCCTATAAATAGGTGCAGGCCATTCAGTCCTTTCACCACATCATCAGAATAAGTCACACGTGGAGTGTCAGGCTACTTCATACATATTTATGTTAGTTTTTCACTGGAAAAAGGAGCCACATGTCAGAGGGAGTCTGAAGACTTTAAAACAGTGTATCACTTTTAGTATATCAAGCTACACCAACAATTAATTTTTTTATGAAATAATAGGATAAAGATGTTGTTGCAAAGGTTTTGCTATGGTGATAAATGGGGTTATAAACCTCTACACACTTATTTTGTAGAAATAGGAAGATGAAAGAGTGAGTATGCCATTGAGACCCTAATAGGAGCACGTAGGTTTCATGCACACATGCACAGGCATGTTATTAACACACAACACGTTATAACATTATAGCACATTGACAGGTTTTGTCTATAACTGACGCCAATGGCCATTGTACGAGTGGGCATTAATAAGCAGTTACTAAAATGTAAAGGAGAAATGAGTGCCGTCAGCCACCAGCTCCCCCAGGTGAGAGCCCGGAGGCGGGGGGGGGGTCAGATTTTACTGTCCCCTTTAAATTTTGATAGGCTGTAAGGAGCCAACTTCACTGGCCCTTTCAAAGGGATTACGGCCCCCCGTCTGAACATTAAATAGGCATCCCTAAGAGGCCTTCCAATCTATTTGTGCTCTGGGACACAAGCATAAGTGCACAAGCCCCCCCTGCTCCTGTGGGGCCTCCTGGGCGGGGGGGGTGACGTCTTCCTTTTGCTAGTTCATTGGTACATTATATTCCCAAAATCTCATTGTGGGGACCACCTCAGCGTTCAAAGGCCAACCGTGACCAGAGCCGCATCTCAGCCTGGGGAGGCCCGAGCCAGGACAATGCCGCCTCCCCGCCCCCTGGGCCCCCAAAGCACTCTGAATAGGTGGCCTCTGCCTCTGCCCACCCCCCAGCCCCCCACCTGCTGCCATTGCAACAGAAAGCCACCTTCAATCCTTTTAACCTTTCATCAGACTCATTTTCACCTGTGACCATCAGCGCATGTGCAGGACGGAGGGCAGCGAACCAAAGGGGGGGGGGGGGGTGTAGGCATGATTTGTGCTTGGGGGGAAACCAGGACACTAAGGGTGTGTTCATGTGAGTAGCTGGGATGGTCAAACTGCTGGGCAGTGCGTGTGCGTGTGAGTAGCTGGGATGGTCAAACTGCTGGGCAGTGACTGTTTTTGTACTTTCCTGCACTTTGTGTCTGCCTCATTATTTGACTCCGTCTGGTACCTGTGTCACATTATTAGAAGTACATTTTCACAAAAAACTAGGACAATTCATGTCTTGGGAAAGAATATTAATTTTCAGGGCATTCACTCAAAAAAGAGAACAATCCCTTGGAAAAGCGGGACAGGTGGCAGCCCAAACTACAGGCCCCAGTTACAGCCCCAAACTACAGGACCCAGCTACAGGCTCCAGCTATAGGTCCAAACTACATGCCCAGCTATAGGCCCCAGCTACAGGCCCAAACTACAGGCTCACCGACAGGCCCAAAGTACAGGCCCCAGCTACAGGCCCAAGTGCAGACCCAAACTATAGGCCCCAGCTACAGGCTCCAGCTATAGGTCCAAACTACATGCGCAACTACAGGCCCAAACTACAGACCCAGCTACAGGACCCAGCTATAGGTACAAACTACATGCCCAGCTACAGGCCCAAACTACAGGCTCACTAACAGGCCCAAAGTACAGGCCACAGCTACAGGCTCAAACTACAGACCCAGCTACAGGCCTCAGCTACAGGACCCAGCTACAGGCTCCAGCTATAGGTACAAACTACATGCACAGCTATAGGCCCCAGCTACAGGCCAAAACTACATGCGCAGCTACAGGCTCAAACTACAGACCCAGCTACAGGCCTCAGATACAGGACCCAGCTACAGGCTCCAGCTATAGGTACAAACTACATGCCCAGCTATAAGCCCCAGCTACAGGCCCAAACTACAGGCCCCAACTAGAGGATCACCAACAGGCCCCAGCTACAGACCCAAACAATAAGCCCCAACTACAGTCCCAAACTACAGGTTTCAGCTACAGGCACAAACTACAGGTCCCAGGTACAGGCACAATATACAGTATAGGCACTAGCTACAGGAGCAGGAAAAACAATAAGAACAGTACTAACAGTTCACACACTTATTAGTATGCAATATCTGTCCGAAATGGTCTACAGGGTTCAATGACGGAACGGAAACTGCATTTCGTCCAGCTGGCACCCGTGTCAGTGAATACCCATCCTCAGAGCTGTGAGAAAGTCAGGAGTCAGAAACTTTCAGCTTCCAGCCTTCGGAGAATCAGTAAATCTCCTAATGTGATGTGACGGCCTGCCTCTTCACAACATGCACTACAGGCATCTAGGTTAAGTGCCCCTGTGGTGTCCTGCAGGTTTCCGGGCTCCCAAGATAGTCTGCTCTGTCTTTTTATGTAAGTATTGATGGATGGCAATAGTCTTTGAAATGCAGTTAAATTACAAAAATAAAAAAACAAATCCTGAAAGATCAATGGATTACAGCTGTTTGCAGTCAAGAAACTAATCTGTGTACTGTAACAGTCAAGAAACTAATCTGTGTAACTTGCACTTAGTTCCCTCTTTAGACATCTAATAAATCTGCTGTAATGCCACTTATGTTCAGTCATCAGGATCAATGGTGTGCTGGCAGAGTAGAAAATCTGCAGTGTTTCCTAGATTGATTATATTCATAACACGACTTTGGTCTAAAGAGCTATTCACAACTCACGGATTGTGTCATTATCATTTCGGAAGCTAAAGAGACATTGATTTAACTAATTAATTTAACTAATAACTAATCTATAAATGTAACTAATTGGTGCTCTTCACTGACACATGCTGGCAGAACATATATTTATTATAGAAAATGCATCAGTCACACCTTCCATGGCTTCTGATGTTAGCCATGCTGAGCAGCCTGCTCTGAATTCATGGGAAAACTCAGTCCTGACAGCATCTGTTCCCAATTGACAGTGCCGCCTCAAAAGTGTCTCATACATTGATGAATGCATTTGCCTCAAGTCATTACTAAAGCATAATCAATTTAGCTATGAGAAGATGGGCTTGCACAAATTGCCCTATCTTACTGAGGCCACTTCTGCTGAAGCGTAGTGATCCCTTGGAAGGCTCATTTCAATAGTTCTTTAATCACTTTTACGACAAACACACATCTGTATACTTAAGAATGACCAATCAAATACAATCCTCAAGGACACTTTGGTTTGGTACAGATTGGTCAAGCGGGAGTCCCTCCTGTGATACAGTCAAACTGATTTAACAACATTCACACAACAATTATTCTGAGCCAGAGTCAGACCGGCCAGATAGCACATAACATCTATCACAGAACCACATTTATATTGGGTACAATTGTTAGCATTCCAATCCATACAGGTCAACATTACAATGAAACATTACATAGGAAAATTAAACAAGAAAAATGATCTGAGAGAGATGATAGACCGTCCTGCTTCTTATAATTCTGCCCACTTTTGCACCACAGCTGAAATTCACCTGCAGGACAATCAACAAGAAGGTTGTACTGATGACCAACTGCCCCATTGTATCATAACAATGTCTGTGTCCAACAGAACAACAAAATAGTCCAACCCAGTAATGCTTCCAAGGAAGAAGATTAGCCAGTGCAATCCAGATGAGTGTTAATGTTATAACAGTTTATGTATTTTCTTTTCTAATGAAGTTCACATTTCCTGACACATCGAAGAAAGGGGTGTGTGGGCAAAGGTGGAGGGGCCAGAATGAATGTATGAGTATTTACGTATTTATTAAGTTATTTTGGATGAATGTTGTGCAGAAGAGGCACTTCAATTTCATTGTTTTATGACAATGACAATAAAATATCTATCTATCTACATGGGACAGTGTTGTCTCTCTGTTTCTTCACAATGATCATGCTTCAGTGACCACAGATTGTCACGTTCCGCGGTGTAGGCGAGCGGGTAAGCAGGCGAACAGAGCTGGATGGATGGTGAAACAGGGTTTTTATTGTGAAGAGAGGCAGACATCCACGAAGACAGTAACACTACAATGTCGGATCTGGGAAACAGGGGGAGACGCAGACTAATATACAAAAGACAGAGCAAACGGAACAAGGCACAGGTGAGAACAATCAGGTAAAAACACGGGGTAATGAGGTGGGCGTGGCACACATGAGGATCGTACGGAGCCGGGCGTGACACAGATGTTTATATTAAAGATTAAAGGAAACTTTGTAGAAAATATCACTGTGTAAAGCAGAAATGCAGCCATTGTATGTTTGTTATTTGATGTTTACATTCTTTTTTACAAAAGGACTGTTTGCTTGACATATGAACTAAAAGTCATAATGCTGCTATCTTAAGTTAATCCAAGGAGCTCACTGGACAGCTGCCTGGAAAGGGGACAGAAATGTAACCACTAATCATCTATCATTATCACCAAGTGGAACCTGAGAAGGAAAAGCTATCTGCCATCAAGCCATGCAAAGCAAACAGCCAAATCTGTCTGGAAACCCCACACGTAAATCTAAAAGCTGATTAACGGCTTGCCTGACAGATCACTAATGGTGTTTGAATGCTGTACCTACTGCCATAACAGGCACAAGAATAATCCAGAACATTCAAATATCACTGCATCTATTGAGTGCCTTAACCTGAAGTACCCATCCTGGGTTGTTCTCTGCCTTGCGCCATAGGCTCCAGACCCCCTGCCACCCTGAACAGGATAAGTGGTTACAGAAGACGGATGGAAGATAAACCTTATATTTGGGAGGGAGGTTTTTGGCCACCAAGTCTAATCACAGTGGTTTATTCTCAGATAAGCTACCCCGTCATTCTCAGCTCATGATGTTGTGATCTCAGCCTGGTATTTCCGTGACCCTCCGCAGGACCAAAGGTCACACTGGGTGTCTCTGTACAGGAGGACAGTCACTTCTCTTGTTGCATAAGGAATTTCATCCTATTTTATCTGGCACTTTGTGCTTTTGCTTACACACTTAACTATGCTGCTTGAATAGCAGGGAAACTAAATCTCATGTCATGGAAGAGACCAAATCGGCAGAATGCTGAAGTTCACCATCCAGTAATTTGTAGAAAAAGTGCCCTATTTAGGTGAAAAATGGCAATGTAGACGTTCAGTCTGGAAGTTCTTGGTTTGCCTTTGTAGTTTCCCTTTAAAACAGTTTCTGTATTGAGGAACACGGCCCAAAGCCAAGCAGAATTATTCATGGAAACTGTCGAGGTACATTATCCCTCTCCATGCCCTTATTTAAAAAAAAAGGTAATGAGGATGCAATTAATGATTTTCCAGTGTTGAAGCTCAATGAAGTTACCATGGTGATGATGTATAAGGGCAAGTTCACATATAAAGCTGGAAAAAAGCCACTTTGGTAAGCCTTTGAGTAACCGTAATTAAAACTGCATGCTGAGGAATTTCTTTGAAATTGGTTTGCTGAATAATCAATGTCTTCTTCCCCTTCCTGTGAGCGACTTTGTGCCCCCCCCCAGCTGATGAGAACCAAGAAGACAGGTCACACACCACATGTGAGTGAGTGGGAGGAGTGGAACCAGCACTCAGTATTCTGGGTAAACGACTCATGCTTACACTTTCCCAAGAAGGGGGAAATCCCAGCAAGAGGCGTTCACAGGGAATTCTGACCATTCTGTCTACTGTGTTTTTTTACATTTACCAAGAAGGGGCATGATGCAGTCATAACAAACAAAATTATGACATCGTAAGCTTCCACTCAACACTCTGCAAATAAAGTTCTATTATCCATCATCTGACTGCTGATTCTGGTGACGCATGCTAAGCAGCCTGGAGCCAATACAGGGCACACACTTAGACTCTGTGGGACATTTAGAGAAGCCATGTCTTTGGAGAGCAGGAGGAGACCCACATGAGCTGGGGAGAACATACAAACCCCACACACGCGGAGCAATGGTGGGAAGTGAACCGGCAACCCTACAGGCGTGAGTCACTGTGCTGCCCCGTAAGTCACATTAGTGTGTTAATTTAACAGCAGAACATGTATTATTAGGGATTTTTAACAAGCTGTGGCCAGCCGCATTATCCACCACTTGTTAAGAAATGGAAGGCTGGCTGTGAGAGATGGTTCCCTGCTGCCCTGTAACCCTCCACTATAGCATTCCCCAGCTACATTAATTTTTTCCAGCCTTAAGTTTTGCCCCGTCTTAGTTTCACAAGGGTCGTTGGCTCTTCTTCTTGTACAGCGTATAATTCAATATTTGCCAGTTTTTCTTACTTCAGCTATTATTTTTATCTATCACAGGCATGTTGGAATAACAGAAAAAGGCAAGAACAGACAGGCAGGAAAGAACCACTCAAACAATAACATTGGCAAAAATATCACAGAAATGAGGCCTATGTTCTGTCACCTGTAAAAATTAGGCCTATGTTCTGTCACTTGTAAAAATTCAGCGCATCCTCGGCCCTGGGTAGCCAGTCAGGCAACAGCGGCCAATATGCTTGGAGAAGAGACCGAAGTATTAATCCAAACAGCCAATTAGAATCCTTTCGGCAGTCCACTAGCTTTACAGTGGGACGGCCAATTGGCCGATATCCTTAGCTGGCAGAAGACCTGACCCTGTTAGCTGAGTTTCCTTCTTGTTCGGCTAGGAATGCAGTCATTCCCCGAATAAAAGGCCTTTCAGCCTTTCCAGGCCATTTTTAAACAAAGCAAAGACATCTTTTTATGCCCAATAAACTCCGGAGGCAGAGCCTTGAATTACACGGCCATAATTACCCCAGCTAAGCATGTGGCCGACTCACAGACGATGCTCAGTATGTACAAAACTAAACAACAAAATAAGCCAGGAAATGAGCACTTGGGGAACGAGAAACTGCAGACTTGCGTCTAACTTGAATAAGAATTGCAGAAGTAACAGGTTCGAATTAATTTATCATTGCATTTACCTTCCCATACAAATTTGCAGTACAATTTAGGTTTCTGCCTGCAGGGCAAATCATCAAACAAGAATTTTTGTTTTTCCTAAATTAGCAGTGGGGGGAAAATACATTTTAGCTAAACAATGTGGAAGCCAAGTGGAAATAATCAAAAAAGCAAAATATACATCGCTTTTGATATTTTTGGACACAGATTATGTCTTCACAGCAGGCATACCTTGGGGGTAGGATACAACTGGCGCATATCCATATACTATTATTGTAGTTGTTGTAAATAGGAAAGAAGCAAGCCAGATTTTTTTGGATTTTTTGAACTTGTACACCCAGACACCCCACCTTACCTCACCCACAACACACATAATCACCAGCAGACAAATGCAACACGCATGAACAACAAATGAAAACATACACAGCACACATAAACACCGGAAGATACACACAACACGTAAAAACACCGGAAGATACACACAACACGTAAAAACACCGGAAGATACACACAACACGTAAAAACACCGGAAGATACACACAACACGTAAAAACACTGGAAGAAAACATTGTATTTAGCAAATGAGCCACATTTCTCCCCTTACAGCCAGTTAAATCATGAGCTCAGCGTGTCCCTGAAGCAGCTTGTGGCGCTGCACTGCCTCTGGGGCACATTCCTAGATCCAAAGTGCTGCTCTCGGTCACAAGCCTAACCCTAACCCCCCCCACCCCCAGCCCCATGCTAACTGCTCCCTTTGTAGGAACATGTGGCAAAATGTTCTCGTGGTCTAGTATCTAGGGTGACCTTAGCTATCCCTAGGGAGCTCTGAGCCAAAGAGAACTTTGGAACAATTTCTTTACTTTACAGTCACTCCAGGACAAATTCCTAATTAAAAACAAGGGCTGTTTACACAGGAAATAAAGCAAGTCCAAGAAAGCACACATGTATCCTATAAGCACTCAGATAATTGCTGGAGCTGAAAGAAGGGTGCAGTGTGTTATATAAGGCACCCCCCACGATGATGTCAGAATACATCTGGGACTATTGCATCGCTTTCAGTCTATAATGAGAGTCAACAGTATCATACCTTGTAGCCCCAATAGCCTATATAAGGTAATAGATAGGTGGTTAATTGGCTTTAATCTGCATTTTAATTATAGTGTGAGGCAGAGGGGGAAATTACAGCCCTGTACATAGTATGCTGTCATGCTCAAAATCAAGGAAGGTGGTCTCTAAGGTGATGCTGCTTTACACGTCATGGTATAAGGCTGAGGGACAGCACCGCAGCACTGTGGCACAGTGCCTAGCATGGTATAAGGCTGAGGGACAGCACTGCAGCAGGGTGGCACAGTGCCTAGCATGGTATAAGGCTGATGGACAGCACCCCAGCAGGGTGGCACAGTGCCTAGCATGGTATAAGGCTGATGGACAGAACCGCAACACGGTGGCACAGTGCCTAGCATGGTATAAGGCTGAGGGACAGCACCGCAGCAGGGTGGCACAGTGCCTAGCATGGTATAAGGCTGATGGACAGCACCGCAGCAGGGTGGCACAGTGCCTAGCATGGTATAAGGCTGATGGACAGCACCGCAGCAGGGTGGCACAGTGCCTAGCATAGTTGTCAGATTTAAGGTTGTCTGGGCTAAATGAACGTAAATGAAGATAAAATCCATTTAAACTGGGCTACCCTAGATTTAGTACTTAATTTTTAAATCAGATGGTACCAGAACGCAGACAATCAATAACAGAGAGGTTCCGGAACGCATTTCCGGAAGGATCCGGCACAAATTAAGCACTGGTTATATATAACAAAAAGGTGATGGAACACAGACAGTCAATAACAAACACGTTCTGCACAAATTAAATACTGCTTAAATCCGACAAGTTATCCAGGTAAGCATGAAATCAAATTTAGTGATACAGGCCCCAGGGTTCAAGTCTCTGCCCTGGGTCTATGTGTGTGGAGTTTGCCAGTTCCCCCATGTCATTATGGGGGGTTTTCTGCTTCTTCCCCCCACCAGTCAAAGCATGCAAAGGTGAATTGGATTTTCCAAACTGTGTGTGTGTCTGCGCGTGTCCCCCCCAATCGACTGGGGCCTTGTCCTGGGTTGTTCCCTGCCTTGTGCCAAAGCTTCCAAACCCGCACATAATAAATAATTCTTAAATATCAGTTCAGTTTTGTTTATAGCAGTTATAGCAGTTATATATAGCATATATATAGTTAAATATAGCAGTTACTTTCTCTTTTCTACATTTTCAGGTGTTCAGCATGACTGAGGTATAATATCACATCTTCAGCTATGTTTCATTTAAGGTAAATCGGCAAATCCGTACCGCGGACTGGAACTCTGGGGACATTAGGAGTCGTCAATCCATGAAAGACATTGGATCTTAAGGCCTGGGACATCCAATAATGACAAACAGGCTCTGAAGACACACAACTGAAGTTCCTTTGGATCCCTGATCTCCCTTCTGAAGAACAGGAGCCCCAGTGCTGTGCAGCATTGCCAGAATCCCGGTGGGGGGGTGGGGGCTGGAAAGCCCATAAAGGTCAAACGGCCCTGAGTGATAACAGGGAACATGCCCTCAGGTCTCTCCATAAACGGCACATTTCACTCCACGGGACAAACCGTTCTTCAAGCCGGCCTGACTGACTAAGATGTGTTGCTGTGTTTATCAGACACTCACGCTACTCACCTTCATAAGTTTATATGATCTATAGAAGTTTATAACCACTATATTCATTCAACACATGAAAAGCTCACAGAAAAGGGACAGAAATGACTTCGTTTTACATTTCCATTTTTCCATTTCTTACTCCCTCACCTACTGTGCTCTGGTAACATGATCAAACTCAAATTTTACTCCCAGTTCTTGACTTTTAACACAACTTTGAGGGAATAATGCATTATAACCTGTGGAGAAAATCTTAAACACATGCCCATACTAGAAGCTTTTTTGACTTGACATTAATATGCTTTCTGTTCACATAAAGGTCATTTCATAAGGGCAGTTCTTTAGGTTTAGTGCAAATCACAGACCCTATCTCCTGGCCTTTATAACAGCTAAAGGGATTTTATGAAAAACGTATGAATTGCTGGTGGACATCCTGATTTTGCCGAGATCAACATCTCTCGGTCAACAAGGCAGGGGCTTGCATTTCACTTCTTTAACCAATCACAATCTTCATCGTATGACATCACCACATTGGTCCATTGGTTCAAACTGGTGATGTCATACGATAAATACTGTGAAGTGACACACAAGCCCCTGCTTTACTGACCCAGGGACAGATCGAACTCAGCAAAATCAGAACGTGCAATTGGTGGTTTTGTGGTTTATAGCACTTCAGAAGTTGCAAGGGTTAATCAGTCTGATGCTTCCTTCACAGGGCTGTAGGGTTCTAAGGTGTTTACAGGAGTGGGTCTGCTTGACTAGGTAAAGTAACTTCCTGGTTTGGCTCCTCCCCAGAGGTCATGTGACTGGGGGTGGCCCAGATGCTAGGTAAGATGCCAGGGTGTGCTGTCAATGAGTAAGCCTGTCATTCCCAACCAAAAACAGCTCCAATGGTATCGGTCCAGCCCTGCAAGCTTTATCACAGGACTCTGGGCTCAGGGTTTCATTAGAAGGGTCATTTGACTCATGAAGACTAGTATATTCCTTGGTTCACGTCAAGAACAGTAGTCCCACCTATACAATCGTAGACACAGCATTGAGTTTCACACATGAACATGATGAAAGAGCCCTTACATAACATGGAACCTTGAGCAGTTCACCCATAAATCTTGAGGTCTCTTCAAAGCACATGAACGCCACACGCTGAAGCATTTATGATTCACCGCAGACCCCATGATCACGGTACCCACCAGGGCCCGTTTGAAGCACTGCTGGCCCTCTGAGATGCTAAGATATTGGCTGTCTTCGGTAACCTAACTAGCCTAATCAATTTTTATGAATAACAAAAAGGAGTGTATTGTGCACCTCAACATTCTCAGTCCTCAGCATTTTCAGCTGTAGTCTCTAACAATCAAACTAAAAACACACAAAAAACATTCAACCTGAATGTTCAGGCTATTACAAGAGAAAATTGTTGAACACAATGACACACACATGCCCAGGCAGGGAATTCTGGTGTCGCTTAACAATAAAGAAATGTGACATTTTGTAAAAACAAGCTATTCAGACCATTATTACCTCATTTTTGACCAGAGGCCAAAGTAAATGCGCCCTGAAAATGTGGACTTGAACAGAAAGGTGTTACGCACTGCTTCAGGGACAGATCACAGGTACCTCAGTGAGAGGACTCACTTCATCACCTGGGAACACGTGATTTTTACAAAATCACAGTCTGCCATGGCCCTATCAACCATGTGGACTCTCAAAGTTCAAGACCCAAGATTCAAAGGGGGAAAGAAATGACTTCCAAGTCAGCTCTTTGGAAGAAAAAGAAAGCAATGAAAATGCCCTGTACTGATTCATTTAGCGGTTTAGGCTGGACGTGAAAGGAAAGTTTCTACTCTCTGTGGTCACATGATTTAGGGTCCCTCTGTAGATAAAGCAGCGGTGTGTCATCTGCTGCTCAACCAACACCAGCTCAGCTCCCACAAGCCGAATATGGACCTCGAACCAGCGAAAGCCAGGAAGGGGGCTGCTGGGTGCAGCACTCCTGTGGTCTAAAAGCTCTCCGCTCTCTTGGCTGACTTCCCCATTTTGTTAACCTCGCCCTCACAAACGTCACAGCTACAACCATGCAAACCATGTGAAGTCCTCAGACCTTCACCGAGAGATCTTCCTGATCAAAGAATCAGTACAAAAAAGGAGCAACTGGTTTGTGGGATGGAAAATCTGGTGTCTTCAGTGGTTCAGAACTTGAATCCAAATGTTGAAAGAAAAAAATCCATCAACCAACCATGTCAGCTGTCTTTAATTTTGAGCCACCACCTTCCTTCAAAAATATACACTCTTCAGTCCCGTTTCCTGTGTAGGTAAACAGGGCTGTCCCAAATGCCCCATTCAGCATTACAGCTCAGATAAACTGTTTTCCCACCGAGCGGCGTTATGATAACAAGTGTGCTGTGGATATGATTATAGCTGGACAGTGAGCCTGGTAAACTGCTATGCTTTTGGCCTCACAATAATATTTATTCAAACCTATTTTAATTTTTATTCAGATCCAATGGTAAGAAATGTGCCATGTGACAGAAGACAATCAGCAGGTCTGCAGACTGGGGTCACTACGGACAACACCCTGGATAGGACGACTGATTGGGTGAGTACTTGGCAGATGACAGACAGACAGACAAGATAGACAGACAAGATAGATAGATAGACAGACAAGACAGACTGACAAGACAGAGAGACAGACAGACAGACAGACAGACAGACAGACAGACAGACAGACAGATAGATAGATAGATAGATAGATAGATAGATAGATAGATAGATAGATAACGTAGCTTTTAAATATGACCCTAGGGTCGGTCTGTCTGTCTGTCTGTCTGTCTGTCTGTCTATCTATCTAGTAAGAGAGATGTTCCACGCCCTGGGTAACCATAAGCGGTGATATCTTTGCAATGCGCATACACTGTACAAACGTCTAAACTGTGGTGGTAGAGTTTTAGTGGAGATTCTCTCCATTCCACTCCAGCATTAGCATGTTACTCAGCCACAGGTCGCTCTGAGTTTTAATCAGTACTTAGCATATCATATATATTTTGTGACAGCCCACAGATCCATTGCGTCGTATTGGGTTTCATGACCCTGCTAACTCTGGCAGCTTTTTCCATACCTCATTCAGGATGGTCTGCAGAAGAGTTTATGGTCTAAAAATAAATCAGGACCTGCAAACAAGTCCAGACATGTAAACGGCACAGACAGAAGTGGATGACTTCTATTCTGGCTTCTGCTGTGGTTATTTTCACTTTTACGTTCATCTGGCCCACATCAGACTGGCTTATCAGATGAACAAAAGGCAAATGTACTTGCTTGACTTGACTTGCTTTACTGTCTTTTTCAGAGGTGGAAAGTAACGAATTACATTTACTCGCGTTACTGTAATTGAGTAGGTTTTTTGTGTATTTGTACTTTTTG
>JAODJU010000036.1:3915140-3943536 GCA_026776725.1 Gnathonemus echidnorhynchus | reverse complement strand
CCAGGCACTGAACGGGCTCATCCCATGGAATGTTTAGGTAGCTGACAGACAGGGTGCCCAGCATACCAGGCACTGAACGGGCTCATCCCATGGAATGTTTAGGTAGCTGACAGGCAGGGTGCCCAGCATACCAGGCACTGAACGGGCTCATCCCTTGGAATGTTTAGGTGGCTGACAGGCAGGGTGCCCAGTATACCAGGCACTGAACGGGCTCATCCCATGGAATGTTTAGGTAGCTGACAGACAGGGTGCCCAGCATACCAGGCACTGAAGGGGCTCATCCCATGGAATGTTTAGGTAGCTGACAGGCAGGGTGCCCAGCATACCAGGCACTGAAGGGGCTCATCCCATGGAATTGCAAGTCATTTACTCTGCATGCAAACAGGTGGCGATCTAAAGAACAGGCTGCTATGGGGTACGGAGATGCTACAAAGACAAAAACAGGGCAGGAATGCTTGAGATAGGCATGCAGTTAGGTTTATGGGGACGGAATTGGACCAGAACTGTATGATGGGCCCAATAAAAGCCTTTAGCTAATACTTTTAAGTAAGAGATTCATAATTTTGGCCATTAATACAACGAGATATTTTAGCTGACATGGCTTATCTTTCCATGTAAAGATACAACAGCGGAACACTGTAAACATCAGTGTAAATTCTAAGTAATTAAGCAGGTAGATTCATCCAGAAATCTGACGGGAATCGAGGCCTCAGGAAACTAACCCTAACCCAGAGGGACACGCGCCAGCAGAGCGGTCAAGGTACGGAGAGCTGGAGCCTGACTGCGTTTTCTCATGAAGCCTGTGAAGATGGAGAGGTGGTGGGTAGAGAGAGGGGGGCTGGGGCGTGTGCTCACTAGAGAGGAGTCAGGAACTGATTACCTTCTGAGGCTCTGCGTAAGGAATGGCTTTCAGCTTGAATCACCCCGAGCAGGTGGCGTCATCGAGCTCTGCGGTGTGTTTTATAGTCCATCCCTGGGGGGGGGCACAGGAACCACAGAACCGCCTGCCTATAACAGACAACTTCATTTCAGTTTGACTGACACCTGTGTGCAATATTGAGTCAGAGGAAGCTGAACAAGTGAAAACCGTACGTTTATGTATAGGGACTGACGTGATCCACAAGTATACATTCACCATACAAAAGTTAACATGCACAGTAATTTCCTGTCATAACGGCACAAATCCACATAAAATAAGCATGCATGTTCACTGTTATGTTATTCATATTTAGTGAAGTAGGTTGTATTGACTGGAAGGTGAAATTTGGGACATTTCTATTGAACCATTCAGCCAGTGTTTAATCTGCCTTAACAGGCTTAGTGCAATATCTGGTGTCTGTGCACATTGCTAAATGTAATAAAAAAAACACAAAAAATGCTTCAACTGATGTTTATATAAAACTTTTGCTAAGGTAGATGCTGTGGTAAAGAATGCAATTGGGTTAATATTCTAAACAATGCTTCAAAAAGAATAAATGAATAAAACATAATGTTGCATATATCAATATATGATTATAATTTATGTGATGTAACAAATAATAATGTTAATGCTTTAATGTGGACAAGGTCAATGGAAATAGCCTAACTGATAGACAGAAACACCAGACAGCATAAACCAGCTTTCACACACAGCACACTTTCTTGAAAACTCAGATTTAATGCTGTCATTCTGAAAACTATTTGTTTCATCAGATGTTAAGTTCAGTTCCTCTCTTGGCACGCAACTGCTTTCATGGCTGCCCAATTGTGCAAACGTTTTTCTAAGAATAACAATAATGTTTTCTACTCCCGACTAATGGCATGAAAATATTCAAGACAATAAAAGCTGCTGCATACACTCAGTGGTAAGTTTCATATTCCAAGGCTTCAGACAGAAGTTGATACTTAGAGCAAGAAATTCTCTCTGGGATCTAATGAGCCGCACTGTCTATGTTACCGAGGCAACAAGGCACAGTGGAAGCAGCTGATTTCATTTTGGCATCTGAGAGTAATTTGTCCTCCCTGTGATGTCATAGACCTGAGCCTGGGGCCTCTACAGACTGCCTGCCAGATCCAAGCAGCACAGAAACGCCTCCATGCCCAGCCGCCATCTGGGGTCTCTTTGCATTTTCATACTGTAAAATTACGCCGCGGGCCGTGGTGCAGCTGGCGAGAGAGGATCAGGCCCAGCTGGAGCGCAGTGCTAACAAAACGGTCCGGCTAAGTGCCCACAAGAAGTGGCCCAAGCCCCATGCCCAGCTGAAGCCTGAATCGCTTCATGGTTCTGCGCAGGCGAGACAAATCTCATCCACCGTTCAGTTTCCCTACACATAAACACATAAAATACACCCACTTCCAAAAAAAGCCAGGTAATGGGATTTAAGGAGAAGCCCAAGGTCTCACTAAGAGCAGTTCACTTCATCTAACCATGTCTGCAGCACATCCACCTCACGGAGATGTTTGTTCCCTCAACCTCATATGCTCTTCTCCATTAAGCATTTTAAAATGTCAGTCATATAAACACAATGTCTATTGTTTAGACTGTGTGGTGAGTAGCTTCCAAGAAGCATCTAATTAAAAGATTGCAACCATATTACTAAAACATTAAAAATTAGGACCAATAATCTGTTTAAAACAAGCTTAAACATCCTTGGAAAAGCGTGGAAAATTAACAGATGTAAGAAGGATCATTAGTCAAACCGCATGTGAGGACAACATTCCCACTCATCTGCCCCTGGTCAAGCCAGTTCATCATCCTTGCTGGTTGCTTGTACCTATAGAACATTTCTGCTGTGGAAGAATGATTTCCTTGTTTATTAAACCTGTTTATTATATCTTATGAATAAAACATGGTATGTCTCTAAAACATAGCTAGAACAGACCTTAGCGGAAGCTGAATTAAGCCCACATCATCTTTAAACCTGGGCTTGAAAACAGCTTCATTCACATTTACACGTGACAGGGCCACTCAGTACTGACCAGTCTTCGCATGGCTCAGTATGGCTGCTGTAGTTTCAAACTTAGGCCACATTGTCTCCACATAAAAGGCTGAAGTCTCATCTGACGCCACACGTTCTCTAGCCTGACCTGCGTGTGGAGTCAGTGAGTTCTGCTGCGGCCTCACTGTGGGGAGTCCAGGAAGACAGGCTTAGATTTGAGTTCTGCTGCGGCCTCACTGTGGGGAGTCCAGGAAGACAGGCTTAGATTTCATCCCCACCCACGCCTCTACCAGGACCGCTCTGTCAAGTCTGAACCAGAACCAAAACATCCTCTCCTCCAGAATGATACATCACGGGAACGTTTACTTAGAACAACTGGCCCATGTGACCTTCTGAACCCTCCCCACTGGAACCCGGAGGACTTGACCCCTGACACTGAGCAGGAATAAGGAACCCAGTAAGGAACTCCATAACTCAGATTGGACCGGAGAGCTCTGAGATATGGAAGCTTTGGGGCTTATTCCTGTTCAGTTTGCCTTTCGTAAATATTATGGATTGCAATTATGCCAGTTACGAAGCTAGTGGAAATAGCTCTCAGTGTATAATACAAGATGAGCTGGGATGCTTTCAGTGAGCCTTATTCTACAGAGTAAATCGCATTGTGCAATAAGTTATCTCCATATAAAGGACAATGTCTGTAGATGAGGTTGAAGTTAAAGGGTCATAAAATTTCCAGATTTGATTCAGTTTAAAACAGCACAGATAATATTTAAAGCAAGAAATAACTTACTTCCAAATAAAATAATGAAGTTGTTTTCAGAGAGAGAGGGAGGATATAATTTAAGAGGGAAATCGAATTTAAAAATCCATTGTGTTAGAACAACATTAAAAAGTATGTGTGTTTCAATAGCAGGGGTTAAATTATGGAACAGTTTTACAGAAGAAATAAAACAAAGTAAAAACATAAGTCAGTTTAAAATAAAATATAAAGTACAGATTCTAAATAAATATAAGGATGAAGAAGAGCAGTTTCACTCAGGATGGTAATGGTAATGCCAAAACTTTCTTTTTTCTTTATATGACAGTAATAGTGTTGTTTTGTTGTGTTGTCTTTTCTTTATTTGACAAAAAGTGTTTAAAGTTAGCTGTGAATAAATGGATGAGGGTAGGGCTAAATAAGTTTATACTTCAGCCTACTCCTTTTCAAACATAAAAGACTGGAAATATGTAAATATGGTGAAGGTGAATATGTTTATAAACAATAGACAAACAAACAAAAAAATACATTCATCCCTCTTTCTTAATGGAAAGAATTTGGAAGAGTATCAAACAAAATGAAGCCAGGTGATATCATTTAAAAATAATCTGAAGGGCTTGTTGGAATTGATGCCATATGTTACATAAAATAGCCCTCTGATGACCTTCTATTTAAATTCAGTGGGGCCTGTTTTTCTGGCCTGTATACACCCTTGTAAACAGAAAGGGGAGCCCTGCTTGCACTAAACATTTTCTGTGTTGCCTCTACATGTTTTGTTCCATATTTAAGCATTTTTCATAATGAAGGTAACAGTCAGATGCAGAACAGTGATGAATATCAATTTTATCTTAATGTTTGTTGGTATTTGAAATGTAGAGACTACAGGCAAGTGTCACGCCCAGACAGGTGACCACGCCCACTTAGGCGGGACACAGCTGTAACCATTTCGCACAGATTTCACCGCCGCATAAAAGTGGTCGAGTCCAAGAAGGCGGTGTGAAGTATTGTTGCCATTGTCTCTAATACGCCTTACTGAGCACTCTCTCATCTGTCGTTTCTCTCATCTGTCATTTCTCTCATCTGTCGTTTCTCTCGTCTGTCGTTTCTCTCGTCTGTCGTTTCTCTCGTCTGTCGTTTCTCTCGCCTGCCCTGCCTCTCCCGCCTGCCCTGGATCCCTCGTCTCCCCGGCTCCCACCTGTTCCTGCCTCTCATCCTTCCCGTCCCATCGTCTGGTGTCCCAACATAGGACTGACCACCTCGGATTCTGACCCCGTTGGACCGTCCCCAACTACGTCTTTTGCTTTGTGTCTTGGCTTTGGTTATTTCAGAATTCTAAATAAATCCAAGGTCTTGTGCAACCTGGGTCCTGTCTCCACCCGAAGCTTGACAGCAAGTCTCTTGTTGACGGTGAACCATATTCAGCTGACTATGTAAAAGGTGACCCTCACTCATCCCTCAGAAAGGTAAAGATCATTAACACACATTGGTGTCTCTACTCGTCGTTCTGGTGACTTTTAAGATCCCTGCAGCTTCACAGCAACTCTCCAGCCTGCCATCCATCTGCTAAATTGATGCTTGAAAGTGATGCTGTCACTTCATTTAATCTTCTTGTAGGAACCATGTGTCACAGTGTGTGAGAGGGACTGTACCATTAGTCCACATTCTCCAAAGAAGCCCCATCAACATGAGCTCCCCTTTGCATTGAGTTTAAATCAAAGCAGGCATTAGGGTCAACTAATGGACTATATGAAGATGGCCCTACAGGAAGCTACATTTTGAAGCCTCAGTGCAACTCAAAGGAAAACCATCCTCTGGTTCACAGAAAACTATTTTCATTTTATCAATGATGCCACTTATGTGCTACATATCAATTCTCAGATGAAGAAAAAGCAAAACCAAAGCCGAAGAAACCAGGAAATGTTAGTACTGTAACAAACAGTCAGAAATGACAGGTTGTCTTGACCCTACTGGCTACACTGAACAAGTATGAACAAATCAGGCAAGTTTCATCCAGAGGCATGAATGATGAGCTGCTTAGAGTACGACAGGTTTGGAGAGAGTCTGAGAACGGGGCACAGGGCTGCTAGTCAGCCACTGTGTCCCTGGGCACAAAACACTTCACTCATCATCCCCCAGCTCTGTGAGCAGAGCACGTCTCGGCTGCAGAGAATATAAAACAGCCCTGTCTGAAGTAACGATGTTGATGGATCACCTGGATACCCCAGCAGGTTTTTGTGCAGACGGACCCCCAATCTCTAATGAGTGCAGGTGTTTCTACCCAACCCTGCTGCAGTAAGGCTCCCCCACACACCACGCAGCTGGGTCCTCAGCAATGATCCATCCCTGCATCCTGAGCTGTCAGTCAGACAGCCAAACACAATTCTCTCTACCATAAGCCCAAGCAGAGGTGACTATTGGACAAAATGTCAGTTTGATTAATGCCAGACCTCTGGTTCAGGTTTATGATGGTTTCACATCACAGTGCTGGTCATTAGAGCAACATCTGACAAGCAGGATCAGCAGCTGCTTGAGGTTCCCCTATCACTTAGCAATGGACTTGTGATTCGCCCCATCATGTCGCCAACACACTAGAGGTTTGCTCCATTAGGTTGACAACATTCTTGAGGTTTGCCCCATCTTGTGGCCAAACAACTTACGGTTTGCCCCACTGGAGAGTCAACACACTTGTTTTTCTGCCCCATCATCTGACCAAAACACAAAGCATTTGCTTCATTGTGTAACTAGCACACTTGAGGATTAAAATCATTGGGTAGCCAGCAAGCTTGAGGTTTGCCCTATCGTGTAGCTAAATCATAAACAGAATTTGAAGGTTTGGTTCCAGGTACTGCATTAACAAAAAATAAACAACTATGTACCTTAAAGTATTCAAGAACCAACTAAAGGAATCCAACCAGAATTTTTGCTTTACTTAGGAACTGTAGAGCATGATAATTCATCGTTTCGGAGGAAGGTATATAGAAGGATGTAATTAGGGGTAATAACATACCCAGCATCCTAGAATCAAGGTGGGAGTCAGAGATTCATAGAGCCAACTGGGGATCCTCTTCAATTCTCACAGATTATAACCTCTTTCAGAGGCACTGATCTTTTGACATCTACAGGAATCTACAGGAAGCCTGTGTAAGTCAGCCTCTCGTGCCCTTGTCTCATGTGGAACATTCCCAAAAGGAACACGCCCAAGTCCAGATAGACCTTTATATTACAGGACCACCTTGCTCTTCACGGATCGGATTTCAAACACTGGAGTGAAAGATGTATTTAAGCACTAATACCACTGGGAAATGCTGCTATCATTGCATGGCCTTAGACAACATTCACAGACTTTAAGACCAAGAATGCAATAAATCTTAGTAATGCAGATGTTCTGTTAAACCAAAAGAAACCAGTGATTAGTCAGGGACCATAAGACACATATAGATGTTTAATGGTCACAAAGACGTCAGTCATCAGTCAAGCTTTCTATAATAAGAATAAAAAGAGTATTATTATCATTATTATTACTACTATATTACTTTAACACTGTGGTGTTAATTACAAACAACCGAGGAAAGACACCTGCAGATCCAAATTCCCTGTACTTATTGAGTTACCATGATACTCTTGCAAAACTCATGATAAACAGGCCACGCCTCACCTTTGCTGCATTTCGGAGCACCTAAGCCACGCCTCTCCTTCGCTGCTTTTCCATGCCCCTAAGCCACACCTCTCCGCTGCATTTCTGTGCAGCTAAGCCACACCTCTCCGCTGCATTTCTGTGCAGCTAAGCCACACCTCTCCTTCGCTGCATTCCGTGCACCTAAGCCATGCCTCTCCTTCGCTGCTTTTCCATGCCCCTAAGCCACGCCTCTCCGCTGCTTTTCCGTGCAGCTAAGCCATGCATCTCCGCTGCTTTTCCGTGCACCTAAGCCACGCCTCTCCTTCGCTGCATTTCCATGCACTTAAGCCACGCCTCTCCTTCGCTGCTTTTCCATGCCCCTAAGCCACACCACTCCGCTGCATTTCTGTGCAGCTAAGCCACACCTCTCCGCTGCATTTCTGTGCAGCTAAGCCACACCTCTCCTTCGCTGCATTCCGTGCACCTAAGCCATGCCTCTCCTTCGCTGCTTTTCCATGCCCCTAAGCCACGCCTCTCCGCTGCTTTTCCGTGCAGCTAAGCCATGCATCTCCGCTGCTTTTCCGTGCACCTAAGCCACGCCTCTCCTTCGCTGCATTTCCATGCACTTAAGCCACGCCTCTCCTTCGCTGCTTTTCCATGCACCTAAGCCACAGCTCTCCTCTGCTTTTCCGTGCAGCTAAGCCACGCCTCTCCGCTGCTTGTCCGTGCACCTCAGCTGAAAAGGAGAAAATATCCCAGTCATTAGCATTACAATGGCAGTGTCCTGAGCAGGAAAAATAGACAAAAAGCTACAAGAAACATGAGAGGCTCCCAGGGAGATGAACTAGAAGATTAATGTAGGCATTTCAAGTGCCTTTTAATATAAAACAAACAGCCGTTAAGCAAGTGAGCCATGCTTTGGCGTAAATATGTCAACAAGAGGAGGCACTGAGAAAGGACTCTCAATGTGCAGCCTGTCCAAGCGCTGAAGTGCTGCGTGGGGGCGGGGCTCACAGCACGGCTGCCCCCCCCACACAGCGTAAATGTCACAGAGGCAGCCCACCTAGTGATGGTGGCCAGGCCAGGGCAGTTCAAAGTACATGGGCGCCTCCTGCAATGCAGGCATATCCAGGAAAGGGGACTTACGGCCCACTGCCCTCCCTGGAGGACTGCACTGGAACCATGGGGAAACGTTGTGTCGTCACACTTTGTACTTGTATAAAGCCGTTGATGACAATAAAGTAACCTTAACTTAACCTTAACCTTATAGCTGAAAGGGGTGTGATTTGACACCAATCCTGTCGGTTCCTTATGTGTAATTCTCCATCCATCCATCTTCTATACCCACTTGTCCTGTGCAAGGTTTTGGGGGGGGGGGGGGGTTGTGAGAAAACTGACAAAAACAAACCTAGATGAACATATAGATGAAATGTTACTAAAGATATTAAAACACTTCTGTCCTTTTGCATATTTTCATATCTTCTGCAGCCAAGTGTCTTCTGAAGACATCTTAGCTGTTGAGTATTTTGGCTTTTAAGGAATGAGGAGCAGATTGGGAGCTCATGGCCTGGAAAGGAAGAAAGACGTGAGTTTGGTAGAGAAGATGAGCTGCACGTCTGCATCGCAGGAATCCGCATGAGCGGCATTAAGCCCTGGCTCACCCTCACCTGCTCTCAGAGCTCACTGTCATGTTGTGTAAAAGTGATTTACCCCGCAGCTCCGCCAGTAGACATGTGGACCCCCATCCCAATAGAGGATCTAAATTTCAGCTGGGGGGAGGTTTATGTGATTCCTCAATTTATGTCAGCCGCAAAGAATCCTAAGTATGCTCTGTCCTCCTACAGTCATCGCACTGCATTCTTCAAAGAGATCTCCACTGGGATACTTTCAAAATCACTGAAAACCATGAGAAATCATTTATTTGTCTTATTTGCTCCAAGCTGATTATCTTAATCCTGCCTAATCGGCCTGCGCACAGCATACATACCGACTTCAGCATGGTGTTAAAAGTCAAAGCTGCACTCTTCCAAAGGAGGGTGCGATGAGAAGCTCCCAGATCAGGGGCTGGTTCACCTCCATCGTGTCTGCGGCGCATCGCATTCTTCCGCGGCACTAAACTTTAACGTCCCCCAGAGACACCCGCACACTGAAGAATAAATCCCTTATTGCTGGCCAGTATTTTATAAAACAAGCAGCCTTGTTCTAAAGGCAGGTTTCCCACAGCACCTGGTACCCATAACGGCTAGTGGGCCAGGAGCCCAATCCATAATGAACTGTTCCAGTGCCTGAGCAGGCGGTTCTAGCTCATAAACAGCAGCAAGAACCAGAGGGTTCGGGTTGGACTGCTAACACCTGTCACTTACAAAGCAGCAGACAGTTAAAGCAGCACAATTACACTCTGTAACACAGGACTTACAGGGGGGCTGCACACTACCCTGTCAAGGATATTTATCTATTACTGTGTTAATCACCAGAGAAAAAAATTCCCTATACACATTTAAAAAACTGATCAACATATAGTGTCAAACAGTGACTTTTGGGTTAGGATGGTAAACAGATCCAGACAAAAGTGGGTTTGGCCAGTGAGTGGCAGATTTATTAGGAGAAAGGTTTTAGGATTTATGAAGTGTGGAGTAGTACGTGCAAACAATATAGGTGCTGTTTCTCCAGGGACAACAGAAATCATAAGAAGCATTACACTGCAAATGTCCCTGGCTGGAATCAGGATCTCTGTGGTACTGGGAAGGGCATTAGAAAGGAACATACCAAGTTACTACTAGGAGGGGGGGGGGGGCAGGTGAGCTGTATTATGGCCATTGATCATCGTCATCTGACTCTCCCTCCGACAGGAATGCCATACCCACCCATTCACCAGCTAAATCACTGCCTTTCCCACATATCAGCCAGTCATTTACATCTCCGTAATATCAGCCGATCACTGCCTCTCTCACCTATCAGCCAATCACTGCATGTCACATAAGGCATTTAACCTTGATCTGCTAGGCCACTGCATGCGAGGTCCGGTTCTCTTTATCTCTGGGCCACAGATAACACAGCACCTCTGATGGTTACCCAAACAGTTCTGTTGACCTCATTCACTGAGGCAGATCTTAGCCTGTGACACAGTTTCCACATTTTAAAACAACGGCTTAAACAGGAAAACCACATCGGTCTGGGTGTTTTCCAGATACTTAATTACCCCCAGAACCTTTCATGCAAATAATAATGATAATAACCACTGAAACTATAAGGATTACAATCAAGCCTGTCAGTCACATCCGCTGTTTGCAACAACTTATTTCCATTGATATGAAATCCGGAGCACTTTGGCACACTTCCGGTCGGCACATTGCAGTCATGCTTCCTGTGAGTGGGGGGTCTAAGGAAGCATGACGCAGAATGAATCTGCAACATCCCTAATGCTAGAGAAGGGCACATGGCAGCCCTGATCCAGTCTGTTCCATAAACTGGCTTCAGGGAGTTTGTTTGTGTGTTTACAAGTGTGAGCTACATTGGCAGTCAAAGACAAATGCTTCCAGTCTCGACTTTACTGTAAGTGATTGCAAGACGGAAACATAATCATGATTACATTATGATTAATGATTACAAGATGATTAATAATTACAAGAATGGAAACATACTAAGTTAGTGTACTAAAATTTTCACATTTATTTTCACATATATTGTTACTTACCAGGACCCATGCTCTATTGAGTACTGCTCGATAAAGGCCAGGAGTAATGTACCTCTGAGCACCCACGGACCCATGCTCTATGGAGTACGACCGCTCGATGTGACTCTGTACAGCACTTTGGTCAACCTTGGTTGTTTAAAAGTGCTTTATAAATAAACTTGGATTTGATTTGATTTGATAAAGGCTGGGAGTCTTGTACCCAAGTGTCCATGAACAAGTGGGAGTTGTATTTCACTGAGGAAGTTTTACCCACAGTGACACTTCAAGTACAATGGGTCATCAACAACAAACTCCGGTTCTGAACCCCATGATCTCTTGGAGGGACTAGACACCTCCATGTGTGCAATCTCTCAAGGTTAAAACATAAATTCAGCTTTCATGCACTTTGTAATTCTTTTTTTTTATTAAACTGCAAACTAATTTGTATGCTTGTTCTGAAGAGGAAAAATCCGGTACTCAAATTCCTCTCCCAGAGCCCAAAACATCAGCCTCAGGAGGTCTACATGAAGGTGTGGAGCACTGAACATGAAACAGAGCTACAAGGGCCAGCATTTACTACACATTTGGGACTCGTCAGGTTTAGAGACCAAGAGACAGATACTTACCTAAAGCGCCAGCCTCATCGTCACAGCAGTGAAAGGGCCGGGAGCCGATTGTAAAGCCATGCTGAACGTAGCAACCAAGGATTGTCTCTAGGTCTCATGTGCTGGTGGTCACAGGGTGGAGAGGTGGTCCTTTTCTGTGACAAGAAGATCTGGACTTGGACTAGCATTGTACACAAAAATGCAGCACAAACCAAGTGGTATATTGCCAGAAAATACTTCACTTCATGTGGCAGATCCGTGCAGTTTCTTGGAATCCAGAGCCTACATCTATAAAATCAGCAAGCCCCTCACCTCCATCCAGATGCACCAGCAGCGGAACACAATATCGCTTCTCTTGGCACTTGCTATAAGAAATTATAGTTGAACATTGTTCAAAAAAGTTGCCTCACAACTTTAAAAACAGTGTATTTTTATTTTAAAATATTGCTACACATAAAGAAAAACATGTTTTACCCAAAATAAACATCTGTAAATTTAATCCCTTGTAAAGACTGAAAACATTTCACCATCTCCAGTGCTGTGGATATCATAATATATCAAATAATTAATCATAATTATAATTAAAACAACCCCAAGTCAGGCCTGAAGAGATGCATTACTATACAAAGACTTTGCAGCATCTGTTTAATTTAAAATCAATCATTATGTAAATATTATTGGTAAGATATGAAAAAGAAACTAAAGGAATTCTGTAAAAGCCCAGGTCCCAAATCTGTGCCAACAAAAATGACTTTCACGTTCAGCACTACAAAAAAGCCGGTTCATGCTGTTAAGGGAGAATTTTAACCCTAAATCAAATCAAATCAAATCAAATCACTTTTATTGTCACGCCACTTGTCACCAGTACACTGTACACCAATACATGTGAGTGAAATGCTTGTGTGCAAAGCCTCGAGAAGCAGCCGTAGTACGACACAAATTAACAATCAAAATATAACTATATAACATATAAAACATTTGACAAATCTATGTATGTACAAAAGTGTGTGCAGTGGTGTAACAAGAATGTACAGTTAATAATGTGCAGGAGAGCATCATGTGCAACGTGTGGTAAATGGCTGAGTGTCGGTGCCCATTGTTAGTGGTCAGAGTTCAGCAGCCAGATAGAGATGCAAACGTCAGACAAAGCCAGAGCAAGAGACTCGAACCCAGGTCCCAGAGGTGTGAGGCAAAAGTGCCAACCACTGTGCCACCGCACCAGAAAGCACACATAACAGAGCAAATATAGTCACAGCTAAAAATGTTGCTGGAGCACTTTATGGTTAGCAAAGCTACGTGGTACTGAGGCGTGCTGGAGAACCTATGGTTAGCAAAGGTACGTGGTACTGATGCGTGCTGGAGAACCTATGATTAGCAAAGGTACGTGGTACTGATGCGTGCTGGAGAACCTATGGTTAACAAAAGTACGTGGTACTGATGCGAGCTGGAGAACCTATGATTAGCAAAGGTACATGGTACTGATGCGTGCTGGAGAACCTATGGTTAACAAAGGTACGTGGTACTGATGCGTGCTGGAGAACCTATGGTTAACAAAGGTACGTGGTACTGATGCATGCTGGAGAACCTATGGTTAGCAAAGGTACGTGGTACGGATGCGTGCTGGAGAACCTATGGTTAGCAAAGGTACGTGGTACTGATGTGTGCTGGAGAACCTATGGTTAGCAAAGGTACGTGGTACGGATGCGTGCTGGAGAACCTCTGCACATGATGGAGGCTGACCCATGTTCGAGGGCGTGTTCCCATATTGTGATGTCTTCAAATTCTCTCCAGTCAAGAGATCTGCAAAGAATTATACTGGGAGGGAGAGAGTAAGGCAGTTGTGCTGGAGAGGCCACGGTCTGCATGAACACGGTCCCACAGCCAGGCTCTGTGCCTTAAGGGCTCCCTGCAACTGAACCTGGGACTAGACTCAGCAGACACCACAGGCTCAGTCACCATATTGCTTTTGAAAGACAGTCACGAGATGTGCAAAGTATTATGGAAGCATTTTCTCAAACTGAACTAATGTTGTCATGTTATCGAAAGTAACACACGCAAGGACACCGCAATGTGAACCACAGGGCAAGCATAGCAGAGCCAATCAGTGAGAACAGCTAGAACATTTACAATACCCAGAATTCCATAGCTCTTGCGGACTGGTACATCAAGCTCTTTCGGGATTTTATATATGAACTCCAAATTGGCCTTTCTGTTTTTTAAAATGATAATATTTGTGTGTGTGTGTGTGTGTGTGTGTGTGTGTGTGTGTGTGTGTGTGTGTGTGTGTGTGTGTGTGTGTGTGTGTGTGTCTGTGTGTGTGTGTGTGTGTGTGTACACACAATGGCAAAATCGTCAAACAATGCATTTCCCTGGACGCAGCCCTGTCGTTAAAAGATGCATCACTGCATTGATCCTGGTAGGTGAATCAACACTGTAATACATTATTTCATGGTAATTGTTAACTGACACTTTGCGCTAATCCAGTTTACAAAATGTCTCATAGGAACACCTTTGGACACCGGGGAAACCTGTATGTAAATAATTATATTCACAATGTTTATATAGTCTTTACACACCAAGTAAAATGTTAGCAAAATCCTAAGATGGAGAACGCAATCAGTAACACACGTAAAGCACATAAGACTATAAGGAGCTGAATCTTATTGAGTTAAGTCTGCTTCCAGATGAATTCTGTCTAATCCTCAGCCGTGATGGGGCAGCATATTTCTGTGTTAAAATGCCTCTTACTCACTTCCCAGTGGATGTAGCTAATCCTTGCATGTCTTTTCAGGCGACTTGATTTGAAGCCCCCGCATGCCAGCACAGAGGCACACTGGCTAACCCCCCCATCCACACTGTCGCTCTGCACACCTGCCGCGTTGTTTGGCTCGCATGTCGATTTCTCTCTCCCCTTCCAGGCACCGCCTGATGTTCCTCAGATTACCGTCCTCCTTGGAACCTCGCACTGGTTCACAGCCACACTCTCAGCCTCTCAGAAACGCTCTGCTGGCAGCTTGGACATCTTCACCCCTGCTCTGAACATCCACGTGCTCATACGTACCGAAGTTAAAAAGCAGAGGGAGCTTTGAATGCTCTGCGCTCCTCACAGTCCCACACAGTCACATTGCACAGCTGGCTGGAACCTTCGATTGTTTGGCTTGGTTTCAGTCAACACAGATTAGGAATTGGACAAGACAAAAAAGCACAAGGTCACTGCGGAACATTATTGTGGGTTTGAGTGCAGCTGTGGTCCTTCAGGGCCCATAATGATGGCTTTCCCCTTCTTCCTGGCATGCATTAATTAATCTTAGGAATTACTGAACATCAAACTCCCAGAATGCCGCATTCACTCTCATTTGTAACCAGCGTGGGTGGCCTGGAGGGCAGCGCTGCTGCTTCGCACCTCCAGGGTTGCGTGCCTGAGGGCAGGCCAGGCCCGGAGGGCAGGCCAGGCCTGGAGGGCAGCGCTGCTGCTTCGCACCTCAAGGGCTATGTATCTGAAAGCAGGACAGGCTCGGCGGACATAGAGTTTGCACATTTAGCATCTGTTCATGCTGGGTTCTGGTGGCTCTCTGCTTTTTCCCACTGAAATGCTGCGGTGTGTGTTCAGTCAGGCCACAGCAAATGAGGAGGCAAATGAGAGAAAAATAAGCCTGACTGAAATGTGCATTTTGTGCACCATTGGCATCAGAATGGAAATCAGCTTTCACATTCACAGTCTTTCCATTATTAATCAGAACCAAACAAAGAAAACCATCGAGAATGTAAATATCTGTACCCATAAATATACAGGCCTGGATATGCATTAGTGTTACTGTAAACTGCAATGCAGCTTCCACCAAGAAGTTCGTTCGGAAACAATAAGCATATTTACTATGCTGGGGGAGAATCAACCTTGAAAAATAAGCCTTGATTAATGATTTTGCAAGGCTTCCCTGCACAAAGACTTCATAGTATGCACTGTCACGCAAAAAGAGCTGCTACCAGTCTCGGGATGGCAGTCTGTCGAAAGGGCCGCATGTTACGAGGGGTCCCACGCTGTTCACATCCCCAAATCGGGTAAACGACTTTTTCAAGCCTCCCCACAGTTAATAGCAAAAACAGCAATTACAAAAAGGGGGGCAGTCTGGTGAAAAACTGCATTAAACTGCATTCTGTAAACAGGCGGCTTTTACTACATGCCTGAAGCAACACAACTGACACAATGAATGAGTTAAAACCAGAAGGACTTTTTTATAAAGAACAAAATGCCATTCAATTAATTTGGAAACATAAACCAGACAAAAATGAGAAGGAAAACATTCAGTGCATCAGATTTATATACTCAGCTGTTAACCTTACAGTCCAGCAATCACTCTGTAAAACAGGGGTGTCAAACTCCAGTGCTGGGGGGTCAGAGCCTTGTGTATCTTAGTTCTTTCCCTGTTCCACCACAAATGATTCAGCTGAAGAGCTGTGTGGTAATTAGCACAAGGACTTGAATCCAGTGTGTTAAATGAGGAGAAACCCAAAAATGTGCAGGGCTCCAGCCCCCCAGGACTGGAGTTTGACACCCATGCTGTAAAGCATACTGGGAGGGAGGGGGGGTGTTACTATCCGTCCTGGTCAAATTGCTCATGTACCAGGAGGACGCCGATCACCAGTAAACAAGAAAAACATCAGCAAAAAGTGACTTTAGGGTTAGGGTTAGGTTAGTTTCTCTCAAACTAAAAATAGGGGAAAAAATGCTGGAAGAGATGCGTAAAGCTTATGGCTATTGCTCACATGTCAGCACAACTGTCCCACCTGCCATGATGTGCTTCCCTGGCTGGCACCACCGAGCCTGGCTGGGCTCCTCACTGCCAGTGAACTGGCCCCGGGTCCCGAGCTGCGTAGAAACCGCACTGAAGCAAATGATGCACTGCTTCAGAAATCCGGAGTGGAGAAGACAGAGGTTGGCGATTACTCCACACTCATACAACTTATTTTCCATAAAACAGTGAGAGAGTGTGTGTGTGTGTGTGTGTGTGTGTGTAGGGTGGGGGATGCGGGGGGGTTGTGTGGAGACTCCTGTTCTACAGAACATGGTGATGTCATTCCTCCCATCATTCCTCCTCTGCACCGCCTTTAGCTGCAAACCTGCTAGCCGCACTTTACTCAAAAAAAGACAGACAGAAAAGACAGATGGAAGGACAGACAGAAAAGACAGATGAAAGACAGTCAGTCATTATCTCAATGGATACTGGACATCAATCATTATGACCACTGGAAATGAACCGTGATTTGTGACTTTTTTAGCTGCCAGTGAAAGAAGAGTAAATCATAGTCCTTCCGGCCTGCTCGCCCTTCTGCCTGTGACGCCCTTCCGGCCTGCTCGCCCTTCTGCCTGTGATGCCCTTCCGGCCTGCTCGCCCTTCTGCCTGTGACGCCCTTCTGCCTGCTCGCTCATTTGCCTGTGACGCCCTTCCGGCCTGCTCGCCATTCTGCCTGTGACGTCTCTCCTGCCTGCCCTGCTGCTGTACCACTGTTCATCTTGCTATTAGAAGCAGCACCAGCATCTGCCTGCCATCATCTTCCTGCGCCCCCCCCCCCCCCCCCCCCTTTAAGACACAAATGTTAGAATTTGGACAGTGTGAAATGGGATTTTGCCATCTTGCTCATTTGACTTTCTCTGCGGGCCCCGAAGGAAGGGCTCCCCCTTTGAGTCCGTTTCTGCCCTCCTTTCTTCCTTCTAAAGACTTTTCCTTGCCACTGGAGGCTTTAGGCAGGATAATGCAAAGCACTTTGAGACAATGTAATTTTGTGAAAATGCGCTATACAAATAAAATTGAATTGAATTGAATAACCTGGATGTGATGCCAGTTCATTGTAGGTCACACATACTCACACACTATTAACAACATCAGTTCACCTAAACCACATGTTTTTGGACTGCAGGAGGAAACCAGGGCAACAGGAATGTTCTCATCGGGGTGTACAATATAAAACATCCAAATGCACGTCTCCTGCAGTGGTCGCCATTTTTCATTTTCCCACTTAAAAGAATCCTCCGTCTGTTCTCTCAGGACTTCTGCTCTTTAAATGCTGTACTTAAGTTTTAAGCAACGCTGTGGGAATGGAGTGAACACTATTCATTAGCCAGAGTGCCTGCTTTGGCAAATGGGCCATATGGCCAATAGATCACAATGTCCTTCTCTGTTCATGCTCACATTTAAACACACCGTATATACATGTGTTTTATCAGCCAGTAACCAATCCAATGGGCAGTCCATCATATATATAATAGAAATAATCTTTTTCAAGCCCAGGGATTGGGGCTTTTAGTCTCTCAAATATGATTAATCACATGGGCTTTTGCTTGTGTGGGTCACTGATTGCAGTGGTGGAATAGTAGGTAAAATAATAGCATTCATTCATAGCTAATGCTGACTTGTGTGGTCTGCTGTGTAAGTGAAAGGAACAATGGACGGATCTCTCAGGCAAGAACAATGAGCAGCCCAGGAGCTTACGGGTCGTAGGTAATGGCCACATCTGTGTTGCAGGAAACATAGGAAGAAAAATGCTATAACACAGCACAGAGGGGTTTGTGATTAATGTCCTTATTTTATGGTTTATTTGGAGTCATTTTGGGTGTGATGACACATGGCCCTCTTAGACTTATCAAGTATGCAACCCACTGGTTCACATGTAATCATGCTACACATATAAGAAGATCCCATTTTTTTACCAAATATCTCTGTTTGTCTGTTATATGCAGTAGTTTCTGGATACTCTTGTTTCCCAAATTTCCAGCAAACACTGCACCTCTGCCATAGACCAAAGTGATCTCTTGTTAAATGTTTGTTGCTACCTCATCTGTGCAGCTATCCTAATCTGTTCCTTCCAGGCCCAGTTAATGTAGTGTACATGTGCACATGTGTATGGCAGTCGCCACTTGAACACATGAACAGTGTTTATGTTCCGTGCTCGGGCACAGCTAGTTTCCGCACTGAATGTGCACCATGCCCCACCATACCTCATCCAGTGGCCCCGGGCATAGTTCAGTGTACTGTGGCCAAGCACAGTACGGAGCGATCATACTAGTCAAACAAACTAGACTTTGGGGGTCAAACATGGGGTGGGTCACTCTTACCATTTATCCCCTACATCCATCAAGTTTTAATTGAATGCCAAGGGGGTGATTCCAAGCTCTGCCGCCTCACAGCCTCGCCTCAGGCCCTCTCCACCACTGCATGGATCTCACAGAAGCTGAGAGAGCTCCTTTGTGTTGACATAGAGAACAGAAGACGACGTGTTACTGCTTCAGCACTGTAGGCTGCAGTACATCTCCAGAAGCTTCCACATCTGCATTCTTCATTAAGCATCATGCTGCTCGTGGCTAAAATAAAATCTTGTGATAGGTCACTGCAGCAATAAAGTGAGAGAACTAAACAAAAAATTAACAAAATCATGAAGACTCACAAGTTTCTAATTTGCTCATAGTTATTCATGAGGAATTATCAAGACCTGCACAATGTTTCAGATAGGCTGTGCACAGTAGCACAGAAAATGTAACGTACATCAATGGGCCTCCAAGAGGCAAAAGGCCTCCATGAAGTAAAGGGCCTCCAAGAAGTAAATAACCTCCAAGAAGTAAAGGGCCTCCAAGAAGTAATGAGCCTCCAAGAAGTAAAGAGGTAAAGGGCTTCCAGGAAGTAAAAGGCCTCCAAGAAGTAAATGACTTCCAAGAGGTAATGGGCCTCTAAGAAGTAAAGGGCCTCCAAGAAGTAAAGGGCCTCCAAGAGGTAAAAGGTCTCCAAGAGGTAAAAGGCATCAAAGAGATAATGGGCCTCTGAAATATTGACCCACAAATCATGGTGCCCCATCATGCACTTGGCAATTAGGGGCAGCTTGTCAGCAGCACAACAGCAGATGATAGAATAAAGCAGCTTTCAGATACTTCTCTTAAACCAATGTGATGTTTGTCATAAGAGGTTATTTCCTCAGAGAACAAAGAGCAGTGTCTTCAAGCTGAAATGGTCGTTTACCTAAAATACAGGTGTCCATCTCTTCAAAGCATGCCCACTAGGAGGAGGAGACCATCATCCCTCTTCTCCGATGTTCAGACTGTTACCTATCTGATCATCTTCATTCATGTGCTGTGAGCTTTACCAAGGAACGGATTACCCACAATCACCCACCCATCAGAAGCCAAATCCAAAAACAGGAACCAGCCTAACACAAACCCATCACAGCTCACAGGGCTGAATGGGCCCTGAACTCCTACCCACTACCTCACATAAGACACACTGGGCCAGTCTCCAGACCAGTCTTGAGTGTATCTGATGGAAATACAGTATTGTCTTTATCAAGGTTCCGCTTCTACATAAAAATGTTTGACTTGTGCCCAAAAGTCAAGCAATGTTTTGAACAAAATATTTTTGGTTATTAACTTATGAAGCCAAAAATAATCTTACAACAGATGAGTTCTAATATCAAGTTACAATGTCATGTGGCGATGGGAATGCCTGAGTTTGCTGAAGTGTAATGGGAATGCAGACGCTCTATGTGAAAATGTGCAGAAAAAAATCAAACATGCATCTGAAAGCCTTCAAGCAGGAGAATTTGAAAAGTCACCAACACAAGGTCACCTTCCTTTGCTAGGAAAGGTTAGGGTCATAGTCAGGTTTGGGTATTGCAACATAAGGCAAGATTTTCCACATTCATAAGTCATATAAAACTCCCTAAATGAATATACTCAACAGACAAGATGTGTGTGGGTCTAGTTACAGCTCATTCCACCCAACATTCTTGATCATACTATTGCAACAGGAGCTCAACTTTAATCATGAATGAAATATGCAAAACAAAAAACAAAGCATGAGACAGCAAGCAGCAAGTCACACTGGGGACTACTGAGAACATTTCTTCATGCCTGGCCATCTGCATTGCTTAGCTACGGGGGCCACGTCACCGCAGAGCCACCAGGGGCACAATTAGCCTTGGCATGGCACAGAGAGAGCACTGCAGAAATTCCCTGAAATCAGCCTCTCGCCACAGCCGGCTTGTGCATCAACGCAACCTTGTGCCAAGATGCCAGGAACCTTTGTGTAATTAGCCAATGGCCTTTCGGAATCAGTGCTTTAGAGGATAAAATCAGTATATTTTAACAAGGTTGGTCACCTGACTGGGAGAGTTACAACTTAGAAGGCCCAATGTGAGCACTAAACAACAACTAAGAAGGACTAGGAGTTCATTCCTCACAAGATTCCTCAATGGAGTCAAAAGTGCCACCTGGACTAGAAGGAGTGTGAAAAATGAGAAAGTTAATACTGAGGAACCATGGTTTCTTTTACATTATTGTGGTTCAACCATTACATCAAATTGAAAGAAATGAGTGAGATGTTTAACATCCACCAGAATGGAGCCCTTCATAGCCTGAATCAGGGTTCCTGTGGTCATGAAGATCACGGAATTGAGAAATGACGTTTTCCAGACCTGAAAAATAAAAAGTAATTGAGGCAGAAAATGAGACAAAATATGTCTCAACAGGGCATTTTCCCCCCTATACCTGGTAAAAAGCCCTGTGTTTAGGCAACATAAAAAATATTAACATTATTTAAAAACCCATGTATGCATTTTTATACCACGTCAACATGGTACTAATGTAAGTGTTAAAAAAAGGTCTTTCAGTTCTAAGATACATCTAAATCTTTTCCATTAAAGGGCAAAGGGTTCAGTCTGCAATGCATCATACTGGTTGCTGTATCATGTCTCTTCTTTTTTCTTATTAGCTTAAGATAACATGTCAGCTTTTAATAATAACCGCTGAAACCAAAAACGGTGAAAATTTCAACGGATGTTCATTCTTTTGTCTGATATTCTGTAGTAAATGTCTGACTTAAGTGAAGCAAAAAGTAACAAAAAATCTGTGTAAATGTATCATTAAACTGTGAAAGCTAGTGCTAAAACACAAATTATTCATGTGTGCCATTGAAACTACCCTGATATGACATGTGTGACATGTACCTTACAAACGTCACAAAAGTAAGAATGCAATAAAGTTTAAATGAAGTGAACCCAATATGTTACAGAATGTGTAAGGCTGAAATATCAGATCTCCAGGATCAGCGTTGCCTACCCCTGGTATGAGGACTTAATGAAGTCCAAGTATCAGACAGTACAAAATTAAGACATGAGTGCATTTGTGTTTGGTGCTCTGAGACACCACAGCGTACTCTGCATACAGTCATGTGCTACCTGTGAAAATGACAGTCCACTATGAGTACAAGCTGATAGATACATTTAGTTATGGATCATGGAAAGCATCAGACAGTACAAGAATAAAGACCTGTGTTTGTTTGTGTGTGTGTGTGTGTGAGAGAGAGAGAGAGAGAGAGAGATAATGATCAGATTATCTGAGATCAGATAATGAATGAAGATGTTTGTCATGTCAATGAATGAATGAATGAAGTCCATTTAGGGTACCTTAAATCGAGCAAGTAATACAGCTTTGTGATACAGGCCCCTGTTCTCCACTTGGTTGGAATTTATCTTTGTTCACTTACATTTAGCCCAGATTACATGAAATCCGACAAGTAATCGACCAATCCCGTCTTGTGTTTACACACAGTCAGCCAGCAGCGTGCCAGATTCACTGTTGCAGACACACTCACAAAAGACAGGAACAAACATGTATGATTTTAGGGTTTACAAACATTTTTGACAATTGAACTTTATTCAGTTTACCTGTGAAAAAAATGTTAGTGGATTTACAGTTAGTGGAACTATGTACCTTGAGTGGAACGGTTTTCAAAGTTAGCGGAAATGGTAATCCGCTAATGAAAAAGTTGGATTAGTGGAACCCTTCTTACCACTTTTAATGGTGTCATGCAATGAACACAAAACAACTTAGTTCACTTTTCCTGAATAGATGGAACAAAATAAACTTCCTTTGAATTGATTCTTGGAAATTTAGTATAGAAGTCATGAAGAAGTCATGAAAAAGTCATGGAAATTTGTTGGTCAGAAAGTGTGTGAACCCTGTTAAATGTAAATTAATACAAGCTAAAGGCTTCTATCAGAAATTTTCTTGACATTTGATTTCTACTACATTATATGTCATGTGGCTCTATATATTTTTACATATAATACAAGGGATTTTCTGAAAAATTTGCAGGACCACTGGGAGAGGAAGCAGATTGGTACCAATTGTCCGGTGCTGAGTAGCTCCTTTGTGTTGGTACTGAAAACAGGTTCTGTTCTGACCCATTTACGGAACACGCAGCGCATTACAAACACATTTACTTTTTAAATACAAAACACATTGGTGGTCCATAAACAGTCCTGTTTTTATCTAAACTTGCAGAACACGAAGAACTCCAGATGCCCAAACCACATAACGGCAGCCTGATTCATGTGAAAATGCCTGACGCTTCAGAGTGGTGTGATCTTTTTGATTGGTACACTCGGCTGCTAAATCGAATCGCAAGACTGTGGGGAAGTGTTATAAATCATGAGCCATGGAATTCTATACCTTCAGTTTGTTAATTGCAAGTATAAACCTTTATGATAGCCATGTCCAGCCCTCTGTGCTGGTGTAAACCCTCCTGTTAGGGTATATTAAGACTTATGGCCTGCATGTTTGGATACATACCAAATCTCCTTGCCCAACTCAGCCGTGTTCAGGACGAACATGAGGTGTTGCTGCCTGCAGAACCTGAATATGGCGAAAGTGGCTATGGAGACAGTGTGGGGTGAGGGGGCATAAAACCATGGGCACAATGGAAGAGGCCTGCTGTCTGCCATGAGGACTGGGGAGGCCTAAGGCGACAAAGGAGCCATCTAAAGTCTGCTCAGTTACACCCAGCGATGTCCTACGGGATGAGACAACAGATAAATGGTTATTAGGCTGATAATAAATGTTTCATTTATGGTCTCAGTGCATCTTTGGAAAAATCACACCAATGTGTATTTGATAGGCTCATCCTGAACGACAAAATTGAATCAAAAGCTATAAATGCCAACAGAGAAACATGCAAATCTAGAATTATTTAATTCACTTAGGAGCCATTTGGTCTATTAAAATTCAAGATCTATGTTTGCCGGTCATAGTAACATCATCAATTTGGGATTAAAAGTTTTACAATAATACACTGAAGAGCAAAGGGAACTTTTTCATAAATTAAAAGTCAAAATTACATTAATAAATAAAATTAAAAATAGGTTCTATTCATGGAATTCATTGCAACATTATTATGTACGATTATATGTATTTCAGCTACTTGATGCCTAAATTCATTCATTCATTCTATCTGCTATATGTTGTGTATCAAACCTCAAACTGAATGAAAGGGCTATTTCATGGGGTTGAAGTCTTAGGATTTTACAGGCTTAGACATGTTGACCAGAACAGATATTAGCTAGCAGCTAACATTATGGTGGATAAGTAGGGATTAGCGAGCATTCGGCTGCGTTGAGGACCATCTTTACTGTTGTGCTGTCAGCAATTTAAAAACTGTGTTGCCACCAGAACCAGAACCACAATGGCCAATTCAATGCTGATGCAGGGGTGTATGAGCAGCCAGCACCTAGAGAGGGAAACACAATGACGAGGAAATCAGAGGCAATGAGGAAATCAGAGGCCTGCAGTCCCACGAAAGGTCGCGACTGAAGATCCCTCAGGAGAAGCTGAGGGGCGTCCTGGTAAGGCCTCCTGAACGTATGGGCCGATGACGGCTTCATGGCTTCTTTTCTCGTTCATAAGAGCAGCGTGCTGCTCTTTAACTCTCCCCCCTCAGTGCGTCACAGGGCCGCCTGGATGACATACATCATGCTGGTGCATCAGGTCACAGTGAACCTCCAGAGCACAGGCAGGTAACCGTCTCCTTTTCACAGAGGATTCTGTGTCCATCAGAAGCATTAAGCTGCTTGGGCACTGGAGTGAGGGAGCACCAGGCGCCGCTCTCTACTCTAAATGTTTATATTCCTGCCGGACTCTTTCCGTTATGTTCTGTGAGACAACATTTCCATAACACAAACAGGACCCTGTGTACCTGTGTACCCATATCTGGGGCTGGTAGGGGGCCGGGAGGCTAGCATGGCTAACGCAGCTAACACAGCTGATGCAGCAATTGGCAGGTGTGATTCTATGAATGCATGAAAAAAAATCCAGGAAGGAAGAACACTGACACAGACAGAACTTCATCTGATCATCAGTGTTTCTCTTTGATGTGTTTTAAGACAAGAAAATGTCCCTGGAGCTGCTCTGCTTTCGACCTCCAGGCCTTTGTCTGTCCTCTGAATGGTGTGTGACTGTCACTCTATGAAAGCTCCTCCCTACTGGCCTTGGCAAATAAAGGAAATTTCCTTTCTAATAAATAATAGCTATTTTAGCTTGCGTGTTTCTTCTTGAGTAAATTCATCATTGGGCGGGTTTATAACACCATGGGCACAGGAGGCCAAGGCTGCCCAGATCAACATGAAAAACACATCTGTCGTCTTTAGCTCACTAGCGCCACCCACCTCTACTCGCCAAAACGACACAGTTTTAGTAGGGATTAATCGTCTTACAGCAATAAAGCCCACAGACTTGGTGCATGAGGAGATGTTTTATGCTCTAGCTCAGCTTGTCATGACGTTTCCCAAAAGCCTTGTAGGGGATCTCAAAAAAAAAGGGGTGAGATCATTGTCTCACCTTAAAAAAAAACACTCCACCAGATTAAGACACATCCTGACGCTCAGTGGAACCGCGCCTCTGACTAACAGCTAATGCCTGCCCCAAAAGCGAGGCTTCAGATCATAGGAAGGCAGATCCATTTTTCGGTCTGTGCATTGGTCTGTCATCTGCTTTTCTAGCTAAAAGTTCCCTATTTGTCAAGCGATAAATCAAGATAAAATACAAGTCCAGGTTTGGCTTTTCTTACACTGCCTTAGTGTATCATGGAAGAGTTTTGACTACTTTGTGGTTCAAAGTTGTTTGTGTTGAGACCACTCCCTTTCTCCTCTAAACCATCAATAATCTCTTTTGTTGAATAGGGCCATCTTGACCTTGTCCTAATTCAGCCTTTCAGTTTATCCCAAGGATGGTTTGAGCTCTCATCCACCCACATTATTCCCTGAAACCCAAAATATTTGAGAATGACGTTGGCCCAGTCATTCTCCTGCAGTCAGGACATCAGACCTCATTCTCTAGTGTGACAGTGTAAAAATCTAAACTCTTTGTTTTACCCTGTTGGCTTTGCTTTTGCTGTTCAGTAATATCCCTTAGCATTAGCTCAGTTGGGGCTTATGTGACACTTATATGTTACTATAATGTTACTAAACAGCTCCCCGCCCCCACGTCCCCCACCCTGCCGGGCAGCAGTCTGGGCCGTAAGGAACACACATGACCTAATATGTCAAATACCTGCATTTTTATTTTTTGCTTAATAAAATATGAAGCATAAAGCCGTTTGGGTTGCGTGTCTCAGTTTTTAGGATTACCTCAATTCTCTGGCATTTTCCGCAAAAGTTTAACTGGCTCTAGTTGTGTTTTATTATTTTTTATGGGATCCTTGATTTCATTAGGACCACAAATGTGGCAGGTAGTGACTTTGGAGGGAACTGAAATGTAGTGGTGGCATTGATATATCTTATGTGAGGTGTATAGTGTCTTAAAATAATTAAGGGTACAAACGCAGCACTGAATTAACTTTTACACCCTCAGTGGGTCCTCAGCACTATAGGTTTGTCAGAATCCAGAAACAGGCATAAATTTATCATACTCAATGCTGAATTCTCCAGATGGCTATAAAGACAATTTATGATGCGAATGGAATTTGCGGAATGAGCAGTAGCTCCTGACGGCCCTGTTCACACTTTGACTCAAGTGGACCCTGGAAGAGGGAGATTAACACCCTGTGCCCCCCCCCAGGCAACAAATCAGAAACGCGTCCAAAATAGGAGCCGGCAGACAGGTTTCCTGGAGATGCGGGTGGACCGCTACATGTCACCTGCGTCATAAGACACATCTTTTTCCAAACATTCTCAGCAGCCTTGAAATGACTTGCAGATAAGCTTCTGGTGGGAATGTTTTAGTGGGACGCAGAGCACAAGCATGGGCTGGCTGGCACAGAAATACCAGTGTCACAAAAACACCTCACACCTAACCACTGCTAAACGCAGATATCCCCAGCAGATACGATTCTGAGAAGGTTCACTGGCCAACTTCAGAGGTTATCCAGTGACTTGCCCCCAGATCTGGCAAATTGTGCAGGAAGCTAATGTCCAGGTCATTGTTAGGTCAATTCTGCTCATAATTAGAAGAGCAGTTCTAGCCATGTTTGGCAGTACGGACACTGGACAGGTGTCCCGACCACTCATCCCACCCAATAAACCCATCAGGCAGCTCCCGGGATATTTAGCCCCAGTCATTGCAGCACCACGGTCTCACTCTCCTAGTTGACAAATTAATCTTCAGCTGTTCAACAGCATCATAAAGGGAAAAGGAAATCACTCAGCAGAGAGCAGCTAACAAGTGAGGGGAAGGTCAGACATAAGAGGGTCGACTCTCTCGGCAACTGAACCGCCTTCTGGAAGGATGACGATCCGGAGTTCAGAATAATATGTAAGAGGATCCCATGTTAACCCACACTTAAAGCAGAGCATGGTGTGTTCCACAAGACTTTCTATTACATATACAGTCAGCCCTTCCTCATGGGGGGGGCGATCTGGGAAAAACGAACTGAACCAAAAAGATACAAGAGATGCAAAGAGATGCAAAGATCACGCAAGAGGTTGCCGTAAACACACTTGGCATCCTCCACACCAGCACTGTACATATCCTTTACGCATTTATGAGTCACTAAACTTTTTGTGTGTTATCTGCTGACTGCCATGTGACATCTGCTGCTTTTGCAGTCTGCAATATATCGAACCCAAGATGGGGAAAGTCGCCATGCAGGAAGATCAGCTGCACTGGCTTCATGACATAAATTAAACCTCCATACTTATTCTTCTCCACACGCGACACGGACTAAGAACGGTGTTCAAGGAGAAGGCCGGGAAGATCCTGTGAATGGTGAAGGATTAACAACAGCTTCAGCAATTGCTCAGCCATCTTAAACCACCTCAGGAGACCATTTCCATTCATCCTACTTTACACACGCAAAGATGGAAGGCCAGCATCTCATATGTTAGCAATGGCGAGGGTCCGTGACAAATCCCCCTCACTCAACAATGATTCACCCCCCCAAAAAACCCTGCCAAGGGATGGGTACTCTAGTGCCGCTCCACATAGCAGTGCAGCCTCCCAATTCACTGTAAGTACATCCATCTTGGCTGCTGTATCTAGAACCCAGTGGATGAGTTCTATCACTGTAGCACAGTAACCCACCAGTATGAGGCTGGTATCTTGAGCGACACCCCACCTGTTTACTACACCCATCCTCAAATCCACCTGCATCCCATCAGCTTTTACAGACCCTAACAGAGAATAAAACACAGGCATATGCATGCAAACAGCTGCGAAACGCAAGTGCGCATCACCCGAGCCCTGGTAACACAGACCCACAAAACTACTTTAATCATAAATATGGAATCAAAGCTTCGCTACTCATCAGAAAATACTCACAGCTTCAGAGCAGGATATCACATGTGCAGGTAATACTTTAAATGTACTTTACAAAGCAGGTGTGTGTGTGTATATGTGTATATATATATATAATATATATATATACAGTATATATATATTATAATAAATGCTCATATATAATAAATTTGGAAAAGGGAGATGTTTAGCCAACTCTCTCCATCTTTGCTTATGATTGCTTCAATTATTCAATCTATACATCACCAATATACAAGTACATATATTTATATACACATACA
>JAODJU010000036.1:3898401-3915040 GCA_026776725.1 Gnathonemus echidnorhynchus | reverse complement strand
ACACACACACATCTGAGGAGAGTAGGCCTGCTGTATTCAGCCAAGCTGCCTAAGACATAATCTCAGCAGTCTGGGCCTTTCGTCCAGCTGGTCCTGTTGTTCTCTAACTGCGTGTCGACCTGAGCTTGGCCATATACAGCTACCCTCATTTCTTCCCCAATGCTCTCCAAAGCAATGTAACACGACACTTACGCCATCACATCCAGCTGAGGTCTGAGGTTAAACAGGAAAGGCAGAGGAGAAGCCCCCACGCCAGATGGTCTTGGTGACTGCATCATCACGACTTCACGCTCCACCTTCCAGGAACGACTGACAACTGACATGTAGCTGGGGTTAGTCTGCGCTGGCAAATTAGGTCAAACTTGTAACCTGTAACTTCAAGCCACAATCAATCTGGGCTGGCAGTACAAAAGTAAGCCTGAACACATACAGGTCCGTTCACCTGCCAGGAACCCGTCTTTAGGGGCAACCCAGTCTCATCATGATGTCACAGAATATCAGTGCACAGAATTTAAAGGTTAGACAGAGGGATATGGGAAAGGGTTACCCTCACAGTTCTAAACCTTTACAAAAAGGAAATAGAATGTTACATTTAATGAATGAATAATGAAGATTGAAAAGTGATGAGCAGCATTAGCTGAGGGGGAGGGCAGCACAGGTGCTGTTTGCCGAGGACCTGTTAGCCCCACATAGCTTGGAGCGGCCCCACTGGGGGGGTCCCCGACTTCCCAGGCTGGGCTAGCAGCCAATGTGCCCGCTTCAGCTGGGGCGATGATGTAATGGTGAGTGAGGTCACAAAGAAAACGTCGGGAGACCTGCAGGTGTCTCCATACAGCTGTGTGTGAATGTAACATGCTGGCCCCCACCCTGCCCACACAGCCCGGCCAAAAACAACCTCAGCATGGATCATGTGTTTCACATTCACTCAACTGTCGCCCCCCCAAAAATCCCCTCCAATGACACACACACGAATCCAGATGGACAAACATACCCTGCACTGTGGGTAAAGTGCTGAAGTAACAGAGAGGGGGATTTTCTCCACGTCAAAGTGACACCAGCAGCTTATTAAGGATTTTTATGGTAATTTTAAGCCAGTGTGGTTTCAACTATTAACCACAATGTTTCTGGCAAAATGATTAATTCTCAGCTCTGTGACCCAAAAGTGAAACAGTCCTCAGCATGTGCTATACCAAACTCATCATAATCATGTGACCCAAAAGTGATACTATACCAAACTCATCATAATCATAATTCAACATTAAGTGACACCGCAGTTACAGTGGATTTCCAGCTCATTCAGGTCTGAGTATCGCAGGAACAGGTCAGGAGATTCACGTCCTGACATTTTAAACAAAAGAAAAGTAGACAAGCATCTTGGTTACACCAGACTGCCATTATTACACTGCTCAGTCGTCTCCTGTGATGTCATTACCAGTGACAAAGGGTGTTACCCGCTCTACTCTTAAGGTGAGTGCAGCGTTGAGTGAGACTTTGGCAGCCTAATCCTAGAAGTGTGTACTTTGTACAGTGTTATCCTATGACAATATTACTCACACATACTATGAATTTTTCTTTTTATTTTGGGAATATACTTTGTTCATTTATGAGATCCCTCATATTTATACTGGCTTTAGGACCCACTCCAAGAAAAACACAAACCACCCAGAAAAAATAAATAAATAATTTCACAAGTGACATCACATGGAGATATCCTGAGCCAAGAGCTGCTTGTTAAGCAGTGTACATAGTACCCCCCCGTTTTGCTCAAGGCTTCGATAAGTGCCTCAGATTGCCAGTCAATCTCCATCGCTCTCATCCGTCAAATATCCCGACGTCGCAGTCAGAACAGCCGAGCCTCAGGGCCACAAGCCAGAAAAACTGACATGTACGTTGAAAGGTGTGACGCACTTTCTGCCAGAACTGTTACCTGCAGCCACATGGGAGATCCGTCTCCAAGGACCCTGCTCGGGCCTCAGAACAGCCCGGAAATCCCACAGGCGTCGGCATGATCCATGCCGAATGCACACGTCAATGTCCTGCCCCTGCCCAAGGGGCAGTGAGGATCGCAAGCCAGCTTCATCACCTCAGAATGAAGCTGCTCGACAGGACATGCCGTGCTTGGGCCTGGAACACATCCATTTCTAATGAAATCTACGGTGCATGAAATACTGCCCCGTGGCCTGGGGCTGCTGCCTCCCCCAGGGCCCTGACTAAATACCAGAGCACTTTCCCACCACAGAGGAGCTGAGAGCGGAGCAGGTGCACTTACCCAGCAAATCCCAGCCTCTTAAGTCTGGCCATTAAGGCGAGAGCCTTGCTGTAGTCTCCCACCGGGATCGTTCTCTTACGCTATCAATATTTCCTCTTGACAAGTCCAGCTGTGATTAATTACTCAGCAAGTTCATTAGTGCCTCCATTATTGTTGAAATACTCAGTGTAGGATGAAGGTATGAAGGCGTCACTCCATGAATTTCCTACTTTTCTGCAGGGATGGGAGCAAGTCACTTGTTGGCAATCAAGTCATGTGCCCTCAAGTCAAAATCGAGTCTTTCCATATTTTTTGTTGTCAAGTCACGAGTTATCAAATGTGTGACTCAAGTTCAAGACCTATGTAATTTTTTTTTTACCTTTACTGATTAAAACTTGCCTCAGCAAAAACCCACCACAGCAAGTTGTAATTTAAGTCTTTCATAGGCAGAGATAGGTAGAAAAGAGTGTCTCCACTCTGTCACGGTCGTCCATATATATGCAGGGAGTGACAAATCTTTCCAACAAACTATCTCAGGAGACCTTGTATTCAACCAAATGAAAATGCAGACAGCAGAAAATGAATATAAACTGAAATTATACAATTTCACCAAAAAAAGTTATGGTATCCAGAGGGGGACTATAACCTCAAGTTTTCTGGAATCATAGGCTGCAAGTCGGATCCAAGTCTCGAGTCATCTGCCCTTAGAGTCCAAGTCTTTCCATCAGTCTTGCTGAGTTGAGTCACAAGTCATCCAATTTGTGACTTGAGTCTGAGTGGAGTTGCAAGTCAGTGACCTTTCTGTTGCAAGTCAGTGGCTTTTCTGTGCCAATGCCTGCTTTTTTTACACCCACTGGAATGGGTTTCTATATGACTTACATATACAAATAATGAAAGACTTTGACCACCAAATTATTGTCCACGGCTGAAGTTCAAGGCTCCTTTCCTCAAGTTTCCCACTTTCTCCTTGCGTCAGTGAGCTCAAAACGGTACAAGAGAGGGTCTGATTTGTTTACCAAAAGCACAGCCTGTGTTAAAGCAGTGTCCGAGTGAGGGGAGCAGAATACGATGGAGTAGCACTTGACTGTCTAACTGGCCTGGTGTGGGTCATTCTCAAGGCCACTTGGGAGAGTAGAAAGCGAAGGGGACCATGTTCCTTCCTGTCACTAGAACAGTAGCCTGGGATGAGAATAAGCAGATAACTTCAAAGATGATTGCATGTAGCCCGTGTGCTGCCTGCACCGATTGATAATATACAGACATATTGTTTATATTTCATGCAGTTCGGTCTGTTCTATTCACTTTTGTTTAATTATGGTTCTGACTAAACACAAGAGGATCAATTTAAAAGCTCCGCTGACATACAGCCAAACACTGGGATAAACAAAGAGGTTGACTGAGTCCTTTCATTCCAGCACTCTCTAGAAGCACTTTTTTATACGGAGCTTGTAAATAAGTATACACTAATAGCAGCTTACGATAAATAATATGCTTTACAATCTGACAATATGGTGGGAAAAGCTTCCGGGTTCAGGAGACGGGCGTACACGACCCCACCGTTCCTGGCAGTATGACGACCGGCCCCCGGAGACGGGCGTACACGACCCCACCGTTCCTGGCAATATCCCGCAGCGGCATGACGACAGCCACAATGAACACAATGGCTTCCGTTTCACAGACACACCAGGGGTCGGGTCACCAAACCCAGAACCCTCTCAAAGTCCGTTTCTGAAGTTCTATGTTACTGGCCTGCACCATCTCCTCCATACGCATTTACAGTGTGTGTTCTGATCACAGGATGTATGATGCATTTTTGTCTGACATTGTTCCAGAAGCCCACATCTTTCTGACCAACATCCGGTGAAAAGCTGAACCATCCTGAGCCAATATTCACTCAATGATTCCTCCTTCACTTTCACAACTGGGGGATTATCAGTCTGGTTTGATTTGTGAGCCTGGAAACTGAGCCTCATAACAGATAGGCCTCACATCCACTTTAAAACCTGAAATTACACTTCCTGCTTGTTTGAACTGAGGGTCAGAGTGAGGAGGCAGTTGAGGTGCATCTTTCCACAGGCACATGATTTGAGCAGGGAAAACTTACCCTAAACTTACTGACCGAGGAAGATCATCTGCCGATGTTCTAATCAAAACATGAGGAATTGTGCTCCTGCACAGAGAGGGACCAGCATGACTAATTCTGTATTTTCACTGTGTGACATTCATATGGAGGCCAAAGCTATTGAAGCAGAGCACAGATTCATCATAGGATTTTATACAATGACAAGATCATAGGAGTGCTACTTATTCTGCATCAAAGTAACACATTAACACATTTACATTGTAACGGATTTCCTAGCTTGTAAACGGTAGTGACAGCCACACTATGGAAAATGCCTGCAGCTTTCTAATGCTCTACTCCACCTTATAGAAGCTTTTAAAAATAAAGCACCTTTCAGTGCTTCTGATAAAAGCTCATCCACCAAAATTGCACAGATACTTTTAACATTAAAAAATATAATTACACACACAATTAAGGTCTGGTAAATTCAAATTTATATCTGATATTCAAAAAGCCCAGTATAGAAATTAATTCCCTTATTGGGAATTGTGGATTTCCCCATAATCCAAGAGCTTCCACCCCATCATGCCCAAGCATGCGCAAACAGGAAGTGACCTCTCAGGACCTTTTGCCACATTATAAGGAATCAGCCTAGAGTAGGGCTCTTCAAGTCTGGACCTCAATTCCAAATCCAGGCCTTGTTTTCAGTTCACCTGGGTAGTTGGTTTAATAATTATTAATGATTCTGTTTGGCCACAGAGGCTTCACTAACCGGCTCACGGGTAAAGGAAGGTTGGAAAATCAGCAGTGATAAGGGCCGTGATTTGAACAGCTCTGGCTTAGAGTGATCTCCCGTGTATGTGTGTGGTGAAGGCAGAATTCTCTTTCATCCTGTGAAAGAAATTTGGGCCAAAAGATCTAGCAACTTTGCAAGACCCTTGTGCTGGCACATCTTCACCAGCTCTAAGGCCCACAGAATAAAAGTCATAAGCTGACTGCTGCCCACTGTGTATAACTGTACTAACAGGTAGGACCAGACCGCAGAGATTCTTGGCCACCAAAGGGCATCGCAGACAGGTGATGGTTAACAGAGCTCTCCTCCAGCTACCAACACGCCTTGTGTTTGTGTGAAGTGTACTAGACAGCTTAGAGACAGTCCTTGTTGTATCACAGTAATACACACATCACTTTGTTCTTAAAGAGACCAGCATGGTTTCTCTCCATTGTTAAGTCCAGTGTTTCCAGTAATTGGGTATTCTTGACTACTTTAAAAATATCTAACAATGGGCAGGGTGTGAGATGCCCCACCCATCCGTCAACCAGGCAGGTTCCCTGGCCAGTGAATGCCCGCCCTGAGTCACTACAGCTGAAGAATAGGCCAACAATGAATAAGGGACTGGAAACAGGAAATGGGAAATGGCCTTGTCACTGGGGGAAATGGGCAATGCCACCAGACCTTTGCCAAGCTCCTTCCCCTTCTGAAGGGATCTTCTCATGCCTTCTGCTCAGGGCAGCCTGACAACACAAGTACGATGTCTAATTGTAACCAGCATCACTAGGTTTCTATGGATATTCTATCGGAAATGCCACACATCCTGAGGAAGGATTTGGGACGTCACCAGGCGAATAGACAGGTAGCAAAATCACTAGTTTCAATCACCCCACCCCACCGTCAACAAAATCTACCCAGGGGGAATGTTCAGTAGGTTTGCTGAAACCACATGCAATGTTCCTCTGGCTATGGGCCTGGAGATCACCACCACAATAAGCAAATCTATCCAGGATGTAAGAAGCCATTCAGATGTCTTTCAATACACATAATAATGATATAGCAGTTTTGATTATCATCAAAGCCCATTTAATGAACAATTCTAAATGGTAAAGCCAAAAACTCCTGTCTCCAAAAGTAGACCTATTCCACTGTGCCATTTAACATCTCTGTTAATCCACATCCCACTGACAGACCAGCTGCTGCGAAGAGCAAGCTAGCCTGAGTTAGTCTGCTTAGTGTTAGCCTGCTGACGGTTAGCCAACAGAGCATTAGCCAGCAGAACGTTAGCCTGCTGAGCGTTAGCCTGCTGACGGTTAGCCAGCAGAGCATTAGCCTGCTTGGCGTTAGCCTGCTGAGCATTAGCCTGCTGAGCGTTAGCTTGTGCAGCATTTTAGCCTGCTGAGTGTTAGCTTGCACAGCGTTAGCTTGCTGAGCGTTAGCCTGCTGCGTGTTAGCCTGCTGCGCGTTAGCCTGCTGCGCGTTAGCCTGCTGAGTGTTAGCCTGTTGAGTGTTAGCTTGCACAGCATTAGCCTGCTGAGTGTTAGCCTGTTTGGAATTAGCTTGCTGAGCATTAGCCTGCTTGACGTTAGCCCACTAAGCATTAATGGGACAGAGAGCACACCTGCAGTAACACTTTGCAGAGTTTTACTGTAGTGCACAGCAATCTCAGCCAATTTTTGTGTTCACCTGACCACAGACAACCTTTCCCTTAAAGGGAAATAAAGATTTCATAGTTCCCCATTAGATTTTTATCATCCAAATTCACACCCCAGAGAGCTACACCTGCATTGCTGGCACAGAGCGAGAGACAGAAGATTTCATGATGGGCCAACAGGATGGACATTCACTAACAGCAGAAAGTCTCCAGCCATTTGGGGTAGGGTGTGGGGGTGGAGATAACTCAATTGTGAAACATAATGCTCAGTAAGCAAACATCCAACCTGCCTTTTGTTCCACCACCATACCATAGCACCCTCACCCCCCATTCAGCACCATCCACACCTTGGAGGATGTTACCTGTGAACCAATGCATCACATTCCTCAATGTGCACAGAGCAAGATGGCTGCTCTGCAGCCAGAATTAGCATAAAACAAAGAACAGACAATGCTCTCTTCCTTCTCAGACATCATTTATCTGTGGCCATGATTTTCCTCTTGCTGTCGCAGACGACCCTGCGTATCAAACATCACTGGTGAACATACTGAAGATGGGGCCCATGGTGATGATTTCTGACTTTGGGCAAAAATGCCCGCTATATTTTACTAGTACATTACCAGTGTAACAGTTATACACTAATTAACAAGTTTTAACCCACTGTTAACTTTGACAACATAAACGTTTTAACAATCATATCAACCATTTTGTGGAGAGAAATCGGCCAAAATATAAAAATCTTAACCACTACTCCACCAGCTGCTCACATGAAGCAATTTATAATATGTGTACATTTAAAAAATCCACATAAATATACTGAAATATTTACCTGGTGAGCATCTTCAAATGAGAAAAAGGAGGGAAAAGTGATTGATCACTCACAGATAAGCTTGAAGTGCCATCTAGAGGCACTCAGATAACGCAAAGTATAAATTACAGTAAGAGTTCTCCCTGCAGAAAAAAATGCATATTGAACGGGTTTAGCATTACATTGAGAAAAATACCCATAAAACATGAGCACATTATTTTAATGCAATATACCAGTAGAGCAAAGCTTGTAATAAAGTTGCGTTTTATGTAAGCAGTCCATAGCAAGAATATAGACCAAACTTTTCATTATCTTAATATTGGCGCAATTAACAAACACAGAAAAAACACTTGCAGGTTTTCATACAATTCGAGTTTATTCTTAAACTTAAAAAGCCCAGCTATTGGCCCTGCGGAGCGCACTGGCTTGTACGACTTTGAGCCTACGCTACACTTCTGCTGATCTGACGCGGAGGACTTAACAGTATACAGTGCCACCTTGTGGTGGCACATAAAATTAATTCCATTTATGCTTACTGTACCTTTATGAATTGTGGAACAGTCAACACTGCCATCTGGTGCCTGCATTTCAACCAAGGTCCGTGTTGCCAGTTTGCCAGAAACCACTTGCGTAGTTCCATGAAATAGATTGACTAACTACCAATGCTGCACCATTGACAGATGTGCAAGATATACATTATACCAAGCTAGAGCAATAGAAAATGCAGCTTAGGATGCACAAGATGTATCCTGTACACAGGGTAACAGGACCATGTTATACACTAAACACATATAATATGTACTATATATAAGTTAAGATAAAGGTTTTGAGAAAATATTTAAGATGTAGGCTGCATTTATAGCTTATTATGGTTTGTAATCAAGCACCCCCCCCCCCCCCCCCACACACACACACACACACAAGGCTCCGGAAGAGTCCATGGCACAGGTGCTGAGTGTCTGCGAAGATGGAGCACAATGACACTCATTTGCATTTCCAGATGTTCCAGAGGCCTGGGAGCGAAGCGAGAGCAGACAGAATCAGTCAGCGTGTCTGTCACTGAAGAAAAGAGAGAAGAGAGAACTCATTAAACAGATGACACTCATATACGCTACAATGGCATGGATATGCCCATATATATTAAGATATACTGAAATATGACCACCGGAATATTTAACAACTTTAAATTTCAAGATAAATCGATTATTGAGATGCATGGAGGACGTTGTGCTCAAAAGGAAAGAAGTGTTCAGTACAAAGGTGTTTAATGCATGACAAAAGTGACTACCAGCTGCAGGCAAATGAAATGTTCAGCATGGACTCGTAACGAGCGTCTCAGAGCAGCAAGGCCTGGCGTTCTGGGTTACGCGTGTGACCTGAGAATGTTACCGATCAAGAGCAAATGCTTCAATCATGACTGCAAACTATTTCTCATCAATTTCGTTTTGTGCATGCAGCAGTCGACCTGAGGATTCTAACCAAGCATCATGTGAAATGGCACAGCAGACAGACCGGGGGGCGGGGGGGGCCCATTTTACATCAGAACATGTGCAGTGCTTTGCCTCACTGGTTTTCTACAGTATATGCAGCTTGTCAGACTATTGAATTGTATGAAGTGTGACACTGTTTTGATATTATGTGGTTTTATTCACGCAGCTTCTGAGGTTGTAATTGTGTTTTTGTTGATGCTTCCCCAGATTAAAACAGTCTTCAGTATCAGCAGTCTGAGCCAGAGAGATCCTTTTAGATGATCCTTTTAGATGACATTTCCACAAAAGAAGTGAAACACATCTGCTTTTGGGGTGTGGCCTTTCCTTTAAACACACGAGGCCCTGAGGGACTGTGACGTACACGATTCCTCCCTATTATCATTTCTTTCCTAATGAAAGCTGTGGGGGGAATAAAAAGTCCCTCAGCCAAGGGCCCCCCCACATTCTCACCCGGCCCCACCTACATCACCCCGCACACCCCCACCCTCCATTACCCCGGCTGCCCCGCATTCTCACCTGGCCCCAGCTCAGTCACCCTCGCCACCCAGACGCGCCCCCCGCATTCTCCCCTAGCCCCCCCAGACCCCTCAAAGGTGGTGAGCCCCACTTCACCCCAGCAACCGGCAGCCACACCCCCGATATGTGGCCCGATGGATGACCCCGCCAGAGAGTGGCCACCCGGGGCCCTCCCTCTGACCCCGAATCGGCCGGGGTTGCTCTGGTTGCCATGGTGACACTGCATTCAGCCAGGCAGTGTGTTGCTGTGAGGCCTTTTGTTTTTTCTGACTGCAGTCAGAGCACATGCCTTCCCTGTACAGGCCTCCTGCGAGCTGCCTAAGACCCCAAGTGCTTCACCAGTCTCTAGGACACTGTAAATATTGCTCTTGGCCACTTCAGACAAGCACTTTTCATCCCAAATATATGGACATGGACATTCTTTTAACAAAAGACCTCAATGGTCAGATCCCACTGTGAGCAGACAGAGGGCCTCACAAATGGATGAACTTACTCAAATGTCCCTGTAGGGGGAGCACTCTGTGATTAATTCATACTTTACAATGCAGCACCAGGCTACGTATTAAAAGAAACCAAATCAAAATTTAAACAATATTCTGTTTATATGAAAGGCAGCCCCCAAACACACAAAATAATATGACAATCAAAAACAAACTGTGGCTCCACGTCTTTCTCTAAATTGTCCTCAAGTCCCATTTGATTTATGTAATCTCAAGAACTATTTATACTCCGGGACAGACGTGAACGCCATGTTCCCAGATTCATCTGCAAGCTGAATCTGGTGACGAACAGAAGGTTCTGGGGTCCTGGGTGCAGGCTGCCCCTCACTACAGCAGAGTGATAAGATGGCACAGTCCAAATTCCATTCCTGGAATAACCCTCAAATTGTGCTTGGAAAGAATCACTTAAAATACAGAAAAGAGGGCACAGGGCCAGACACTGAGATCTGGAGGGTACAGGGCGATAGGGAGAGATCTGGAGGGCACAGGACCGGCTGAGACTGTGAGAGCCAGGTCCACTGTTGTTGCATGATGCAACACTCCCTGTAACCATCACGCCCCTTATTTCACTGTCTTACAGATACTTATATACAAAACAGTTTATAATTTCAAGCCCCCTGAGAGATGAACCAGCAGCTTTCCTTATTCTAATCTGAGGACCTTCACACAGAAATGGCCATGGTGACTTTTCCTGACTAACAGATTAAACTCAAGGGCCATTAAATTCAATGTTTTCCCTTTATTCACACTTGGTGATACATCACAATCGAAATGCATTTCATACCACTGCATTTAGAACGGGGGGGGTTGGGAACTCCCTGGATGGGACACCAGTCAAGTTTAAGCCTTAGCTTATGGCACCAATTCACCAAAATTCAGGAAACCTGAAAGCCACAGAGCCAGAATTAATTCTACACACAGAGAGAGTGGGGCTGCGATCATATCCATATAGCAGCAGAGGCATGAGGCTCTGTGCTGCACGTCTGCAAAAGCTTTAGTGAACGCAGCTTTAAAAACAGAGAGAAAACACAGGTTTTAAGTTTACGTGTGCATCCCTATAAGAAACAACTGTGTTTTGGAAAAGCTATGTACAATGTACACACAAGCAAAGGATAAGAAGCGACATTTAACTCTCAAAGATGGGCACATAAGAAGCAAACAAAGTCATTAAAACCAAAATAAGTCTGTTTACGAGTTTTATTGAAAGCCGAGCCATGCGTGTCCTTGCTGCTGCCTGGAGTCACTGTTCTCTGCAATGGGGAGACTTGGCTGCGACCTCAGCATGTTCAGCTAAACGTTAACATTCAAAAGTGCCGCAATAAAGAATGATATTCTTCACAGGTTTAATAACATGCTGTCAGTAACACCTAATTAATAGTAACACAAAACTAATTTGAATTTTAAAAGAGCATGTGGCATTTTCAAACTATAACTCTCAGAAAATACCTCCTTGAAAAATAACTCACATTTAAACATAATATTGAAAATGAACATCTGACATGCAGTATCTATTAATAATCTTTTAAAGCTACTAATTCTATAAGAACTGTAATTTGTAATTGTTCAAAATCATTAAATTTCATATTTTTTTACAAGAGCTGATCTTTCTTTGAAACTTGCTCCAACCTCCAGCAGTTTCTTTTTAATCTAACCTCATCCCATCATGGCACAAGGTTTCACACAGAGCTTCTACTCATTTTCGGAGTCTCTGACAGCACTTTGACATCAGCATGTCAATATCGCCGTTTCCGTCAGCTGCAGCTCCCTGCTGTGTCTGGGACTCTGCTAGGCTTTTCGCTGCACATTTTTTTAAGCCTTTCCATGAAAGCTTCAGAGTGGAAAGTGAGAATATCTGCATTAAACAGATCGCCAGCCAGCATGGAAAGTTCATCAGCCGCAGGCCGCATGCGGTAAGGCTTGATTAAATGAGTTAATCTGGTGTTGGGGCGCTTTGGCTCCGGAGCGTTCATTACAAGACTAATAAACAAACAAGGCTCCAGCTAATCAGCAGGGGTGTGAATAGTGTACCACCACACTGTTCTGGGACAGCGCTGATTCCCCGGGCACAGTAACAAACCTGCATAGGATTCACCCATGAAAAAGGTCCTCGGACAGTGGACTGAGCCCCAGTGCATTTCCCGCAGTTACTTAGCAATGCGTCAGGGATGCAGCAGTCATCTTTTCCGCAGTTACTTAGCAATGCGTCAGGGATGCAGTGGTCATGTCACTGCTCAACCCCACCTTTACCCTTTCATCCATGTGGCACCAGGCACACAGATATGTGACCAAGAGCATCGCCAACCTGCTAAATATTGTCAAAACAATCCAATTCCAGACATAACCAAGCCAACAAAAATGATGGTGTCTAATATCGTGCAGACTGATTCAGTCGCATTGGATAAAGTAACTTTCTGATTCATCCTGTCGAAAGCCAAACAAATCATCCACCCGAAGATGTACGGTAGTTTGAGATTATCAAATGTTCCATCGCTAAGAAAGAGGGGGGTTGTAAAGAGAGGCAGTTCAATGACAAAATTTACTTTTGCTCACAATTCATCTGAATTGTGCAACAAAAGCAAATTGAAAACTCACATTTGTGTGCGAGTACAGGAAAAAGACGCCCCTCTGTTATATGGATTAAATTACAGCCTCCCAGATCTAGGGACATCACAGATGACTTAACATAATCCAGATCATACGACTCCTAGCTGTGATGCATTTCATTTAATTCTGTCCCATTTGACTCACTTACTATTTGGCTCTGGTACTGCGTTTTCATTGCCTGCGTTTGAAGAATCCAAATTCTAATCCGAAGCAATAAAGCAAAGTTAGAGTAAAAAATATTAAATTTAAAAGCACAGAGTTTTTCTGTGCTGATGCAAGAGGGGATTTATTGCTTAGAACATGCCTGGGGGCGGGGGGGGATCTTGAAAACGCAGCTTTAAACTCTTTGCATCCCTTTAAATTCTCCAACATACTCCAGAGAAAACTTTTAGGGAAAAATGCACAAATATTCTCAATAACATGCTGTCAAACTGGCATTAAAACCGCAAAATTAGACGCATGTGGAAAGACATCTGCGTTCACATGCAGATCTCACTTTGCAGAAAGATCAAGCACAGGAATAATAAAATTAACAAAGCCAAGTCACTATGATATCCCCCTTTTTAGAAACATGACACAGGTGTAACTTAATGAATCAGGAGGCAAAGAGGAAAAGCAGACGTGTTGGACTGACAGCTACATTTTGTTATTACCAGTTTGACTGGCTCTGTAATACGCATCTTGCACGATACAGACCAAACATATCTGAGACCGTTTGCCTAAAAGCAACTTGTATTACCGCCACTCTCTCCAAATGTTTGGAGTAGCCCCATCTGTACAAACAGTTTTGGTTTAGCGCTTATAGGACATCCAATCATGGAAAATATATATTTGGTCTTTCGTTCCACAATATAAACATGTCAGTTCCGTTTAAGCTTTTAATTAACTTTGACATCTTCAAACATGGCACTGTGACATGGAAACTGTTGCTCTGATTTTTATTAAATAAGGTTTTAAAGGTACCACTGAAATGCATCCACAGAGCAGTAAGCTGTTATGGGATAAATCAGGAGTGCAGGAAAGCAAACAACTGGCGACTTTCACGGTCTTTTATTGTTTTTCAGATATGATCCACGGGTCAAAGGCAGCACCCTTTCGGTCCCACAATTACAACAAAATTACAGATTCCATCTTCACAGCGCACAGTTTTTACACAACTTGCACATCAAAAGGCTTCCAAAGTCTGCTGTAGCACAGGGTATGTCAGCATTTCCCAGAATGCTCACTCCCTGCCAAACACGTAATCCATACCTTTGTAACACAGGTACATTTACGCCTGTCCTGGTCACGGCACTCAGCCATTCATTTTACTAAGAAATTCAGCCATATACATTTATTTTATTCCACTGTGTAACTATGGTGACAAAAACATCAAGCTGAAGAGGTTGGGTCAGCTCGACAGCAATACTCACACAGCCACGGAAACAGGCGCTCACTTGGGAAAATTTAGAAGCAAGAAAAACGATTGACGGCTTCACAGCATATGGGGGAGACGGGCTCGTGAAAAGATGGACACCACGCAGGCTGCGACTGCCGTGTCCTGAGGTTAACCATTAAATAAATTAATGCATAAATACAGATCACAAAAGAATATATATATACACACACACACACACATAAATACATATACTTCAAAACATGGTAGCGCATAAAAAATAAAACATTATTATAAGACATGTTTATCTCCACTGACAGCCGGCTCACTAAAAAGCAGCATTTATACAGACTGTATCTGTATTAAGACATTAGGCCTCCTGCAGGTCCTCTGTGAAACCAGAACCTTACACTGTAGACATTGAACTCTGTGTTCCCAATTCCGCTTAAGCGTTACAGCATATCACAGCGACACAGGTACCACGAATGAGTGTGACCTGCTCAAACTTAGAGCAATGGATAAAATAGCAACGTGTACCAGCGGATGGACATCACTGTAACTGTATGAAAAATGTCACCCTTATTAATCCTGCATAAGAGCTATGAATCCACAAGACAACCTTGTCCCCCCCCAAACAAACAGCTGATCGGGAAAGCATTGTGACAGACGCACATCTGCGGGGTGCTAGAATTGGGTGCCGCATTGATGATGTCACATACTCCACACAACTCTCAGGCTGTGGCGAGACGCACACAGGTCACTGCGACAACAGGCACACAGGTCACTGCGGCATGACCAGCACACAGGTCACTGTGGCAACAGGCACACAGGTCACTGCGGCATGACACACACACAGGTCACTGAGGAGACACGCACACAGGTCACTGAGGAGACACGCACACAGGTCACTGCGGCAACAGGCACACAGGTCACTGCGGCATGACCAGCACACAGGTCACGGCGGTGACACAAACACAGGTCACTGCAGCGAAATGCAAACAAGTGCCTGCGGTGAGACACACACACAGGTCACTGCTGCAACACACACAGGTCACTGCGGTGACACAAACACAGGTCAGTGCAGCAAAATACAAACAAGTCCCTGCAGTGAGATGCACACAGGTCACTGCGGTGACACAAACACAGGTCACTGCAGCGAAATGCAAACAAGTGCCTGCGGTGAGACACACACACACAGGTCACTGCTGCAACACACACAGGTCACTGCAGTGACACAAACACAGGTCAGTGCAGCAAAATACAAACAAGTCCCTGCAGTGAGACGCACACAGGTCACTGCGGTGACGCGCACACAGGTCACTACAGTGAACCATACCTGTGGCTGCTCCCAGACAGCAGGGAAAACTCTCGCTTAGCTAGGATAACGTGAGGGGAATATCTAGGACAAAGACAAGATCCACAACATAAACACAGCCAGCAAACATCTGCCAGGAATGGTAGGACACGTCCCCCTCCACTAAACTGCGTTCACAGTTAACTTTCCAGCAAATAGTTGCTTCTTGAATGACGGGCGTATGCTGACATCTTTTGATACTGGTTTGGATTCTGGATAAAATCTGGGGACTGGAGACTTTGTAATGGCAGTGGTTTGTGGATACTCATAATGAGAGAAAGACTAGACTCTGGGGAGTGGGGGGTCCTTCCAGTTCATGCCCTCAAACCCAGAGCAGTGCTAAGAGTTTTCTAGAATCAAATAGACGTCCTGTTCAAACATGAAGCAGGTGGTCGGTGATTAAATCCTCTGCGGACTAGTGTGTCCATGGTGCATAAGAAATACACAAGCTAAAATCTGACATGGATCTTCGTGCAATGGCTCCAAAAGCCAAGGCTGATGGCTGGGGCACTGGCCTAGCTTGTCTGGAGTGCAGTGGCTGGATGTTTGTGCATTGGGAGGGCACTCCGCTACCCCTTCACCCTGATGACACTCTGGCTACCCAGATAGGCTTCCCAGCAGAGTCTTCTGAAAGTCTTCGCTGGAAGATTCCGGAATGAGAAACTCCAGCAGCAGGTCCCACATGGAACAGACAAGGTGCCTGCACAGGATCAGAGAAAAGACGTCAGAAGTCATTACCACAGAAATTCGAAAATTCAAAATAGTGTGGATGAAATGAAGAAAATGTTTGTTTTCTTGTTCTGGAATAGGCTGTCATTACACAGTCTGCAAGGAAAGCCACACTTCATCTGGCTAGAATCGTGACCATGAAATGTAGCTGAAGGAGTCTGTCTGCATGCGTGTATGTATGGGTGTGTGTTCGTGTGTGTATGTGTGTGTGCTAGGAGTGTAATTGTACACGTATTCGTAGCAAACATTTTCGGTTTGGGTCTTTCGGTTCAATATGCGCATGTATCAAAGGAATGCAGTAAATGCGGAGCCTTTGGCGTGTGTTTGTGTGTTTCCCTGGAGCAATGCAAATAAACAAATAAACTAGCACAGTGGTTCCCAAACGTTCTCTGCAGGGCCCCCCTTTTCTAGATAGGAACATTATTGAGCCCCCCCCCCTTCAAACTACAAAGGTTCAGATTCAAACTTTATTTGAAATACAACTCCCTTTTCTAATTGAGCGAAACAAATGCAATTACAAAATACAA
>JAODJU010000036.1:3872959-3891183 GCA_026776725.1 Gnathonemus echidnorhynchus | reverse complement strand
GCGCGGGGGAGAGGGGTTCTGCTCACCCGTCAGCTGACAGCACTCCTTTGAAAGACCTGTCTATAGCACTGCAATGTCCAACAGGGAGCACAATAGTTAAAGATCTAGACACTTCCAGGATGGGGGCATCTCAGCCCTAAACAAAACCCAGCTAAGTTCCATCAAAGACATAAAAATATAGTTTTACTTCTACGCAAGAAAAAGTGGGGCAGAAGATTACACGCTGGTTTAATGGCACCCAGTCCCAGCTGGAAGCCGACAGTGTGAGACCTCGGCCCACCTGACAGTATCTGACACAAGAGGAGGGAGTGGAATTCTCATGGGGTCGAAGACAGTCTCATAAACAGGCTTTAAAGTGACCCTTCCAGGTCAAACACAGGCCTTCGTGTCTGCTGGAACTCACTCACGGTCGACTGGGACACAGCACCAAGGTACAGCTGAAGTTCACCATGAAAAAGTGAGGTGCATGTTACACAGTGGAGGGATTCAAACTTGTGCCCTGCTGATGCCTGTACCCAGAGCCACCTGACACAGCCCTATGATCACTGGATCTATGACACCAGTCCTTCTCCTGGCCCTCTCTGCCTTCATTGTCTATCAAGGTAAACCAGCCCATGGGACCTATGGGGAGGGGCTTGGCTGTGCGCCAGTTGTCCCACCTGTTCCTCCTTCCTGAGTTCTAGTCCCACCTCCCGCCACCACTCACCCGGAGCAAACCTGCTTGAACCGATTTCCTCTTTTCCTTGGGTTGACTCCATTTCTGCCCCACCATCAACAAAGTTTCTGTCCTGCGTTCCAGCGCCAGTCTCCGTGGATCTGTCCATCACATGCTCAGAGTCCGCAGTGTGGGCTAAGAAAGAAAGGCCACCTGGCCAAGCTTTCTTTAAATAAATGTTAAAAAACAGGCTATTTTTACATGAGCTGCCCTCAGCCGAATCAGAATTAACACTCATAAAAAATGCAGGGATCTGACTTTGCTCTGGCCAGCAAAAACCTCGCAAAAACAGGCAGTGAGGACATGGGAGACCCTTCAGCTCATTCTGGTGTGCAGCGTGAGTTTGCAGTGGTTTGACTGGCAGTGAGAATGTGAGGCATCAGCGGCCAATGGAAGGACCGTCAGCATGTGAAGGGGAACGTTAGAGCCTGGAGCTCAGAGGTCTTTCTGCCAGGAGTCGCTTAGCAGAAAGACTGAGCATCATGGAGACAGGCAACAGGCCCTAAAGATCAGGAGTCCCTCGTACAGGTTGCAGAGAGGAGTGAGTGAAATAAAGGGTCACCAGGCCAGCAGCACTGGCCCTCACTGATCCATTTAAGTCGCGGCGTCCTCAGAAGCAGAGGTCAAACGGCAGTGGGCTTTAACAACTGCCTGATAATCCGGATCACTGGGAAGGATATTAAACTTTCATAAACCCTGGAATGCTGAAGTGGGTGACAGCCAAAAGGCAGCCAATCCCACAATACACCAGGAGATGTACCCCGCTCCTCGTTCTCCGGGAAAAGGCCCCCCCCCACCCCCACCCCCAGGCTGAATGTACGGCCTGACAAAACTGCACGCCGCTGCATGCTGACCACGCACACACCCGCATCGCTAAGCATTCCCAAACATGCCTGGGGGGCCCAGTCTGATCCAAGGCCACAATGGGCCAACCCTATCGTCAGCGGCTGTGTGAAAAAAGCAGGAGTCGATTTCTCACTCGCCAGAACCCCCCAGTACCCCCAGGCCATGCCTGAGGTAATTAAAAGCCCAGCAGAAGCTGGCATCCCACGTGGGGGGGGGTTGGTGCAGAGCAGTGTACAATGAAGCGAATCGGCGGGGGCTCAGCCAACCTTTGTGAGAGCAGGCTTTAGCCTGGTGGGGGCAGGGGCAGGCCGGACAAGGTTACGAGGCCCCCTTACCCCACACTCACGCCGCAGAGCAAAAGCGTTGAAGATGGGATTGGGGGTCAGTGTGTGCAGCCATCTGAGTACGGGTCTCAGGACACGCAAAGACACCGCGGTCCATGTGCGAGAGGATCCACCCCCAACGGAAACTGTCACAGAAACACATCCTGCCGTAAGACGTTCTGCACCACTGTCTAAAAATGCCCCATCATTCCTTAAAAACAGAAGCAGATGCAGAATGACCAGAATTACTGGCTATTTCAGCATAATTTTCCATTTTAAGTACAATTTTTAAATATTTGAATTCCCAAATGCACACATCCTGAAGCAAGCGCTGCCCCCTTGTGGAAAAGAGAATGCAGAGCGGTAAGGACCTGCAATTCCATGCAAAAAGCAGGCAGAAACCCCCCCAAGGCTAAACCCACAAACAGAACAGACAGCAGCTTTCCACAGGTGTTCGACACGCTCGTTAAACGCACCCCAACACCTTCATTAAAGACTTGCAAATTAAGCAATGGGAATAATGACTCAGAGCGCTGGGGGCTACGGCCTGAGCCCAGATCGCATTGTTCACTGAGGCCGGACGCCACGGTGGGTCCAGGGGGGGCCATGAATAGCCCCCCAGGACAATGTTAAAAATGACAGCATGGCAGGTGGCATTGGCAGTTTCCCGGAGCAGGAATCCACACAGCCCACAAAAAGCAAGCCACCCCCATGGAGGGGAGGGGGGGGAGATGGGCACTTAATCCAGTACCGCTCTTGGGGCACAACTTCTCGGTAATGAAGCAAGGGGTGGAACTCACAAAGACATGGGGACAAGCTGATGGCATGCTAGGTGACGATATGGAAAGCCGGACTAGAGGTTTGCTGGAAATCCACGTGGGGGGGCATTCCAGTCTGTCCTGAAATCTGCAGTGAGCAAACATGGATCCCCGCACCAAAGATGGGCACGTGGAGAAGTACACACTCTAGACGCCTGCAATTCAGACCATCACACCTTCTAATGAGGCTCCAGTTCCTCCTCCCAGTATCGATTCCACTCCTGCTCGAAGGCGCCTGCTGCCATAAAACGTGAGTCAGATTTAAGGTTACGCAACTGCACGCCTTTTCCCACTACCCTGCCACACGGCACATGCATAAAACACGGAAAAACCCAGCAGACCCAGATGTGAAGCACATTAAACTCCATGACGAGCAAATAAACCCGGGTTCCAGAGCTGGCCGGGGCTGCACTGGGCAGCCGGCTCCTCACGCCAAGGAGCCGTTATGCCCTGTCGAGCCGAGAAGGTCTCAGCTGAGCGCTACCATATTAAGTCAAACCTCCCAAGTCAACCATCAACCCAGCAACCTAAACTAAAATTACCCAGGATGCTTCTGGAAGGCAGAGGTCAAGGTAACGCAGAATAATCTTTTAATCCCACTATCCGGCACTGAGCATATTCGCCACAGTAAAAAAAGGCAGGCGTGCAGTGTGTTTTTAACAATGAACATCCTGCGAATGTTACTGACATAAATACAGATGCAAAGCCACTCAGGAGATCACATTACCTTTTCTGAAAGTGACCATGTTTGTGACCTGTTTACCCAGCCTTTGGTGTCCTCCAGCTGGCAAATACAAATGCCGCAACATGTGACTGAACATGCATTGAACACGACTGTCAAAAATCCAGACCGCTGAACCACAGCTTGGGGTCACCAAGTCATCAACGTGGGAGACAGAAGAAGCACAGCAGCCCCTCCTGCGGAATACTCTGCCATAAGACAACAAACTTGTCTGCAAAGCCCATATGTTGATGTCAAAGAGAGATTCGGAAATCTCAATAACGGCAAAATCCAGTGAAAAGTCATTTCCGCAAGGCCGCATCAACTAGAGAAACAAAAGCTGAGTTTGAACTTTCCTCAGAATAAGCTGCCAGCATGGAAGACAGCAGGTCACACGCTGAACTGAGGCAAAGGCGTTCAGACCTGACCACCAAGCCCACCACACATATACAAGCTCCACTGATGGGCCAGAACGAACTGGCGTACAGGTTCCGATAGCAGCATCGGCTCAGTAAAGGCGTCGCCGAGTTTGGAGAGCAAGAGTGATGCAAAACCGAAGACTGACTTATTTGCGGTTCACACAGCTATACACCATGATTTACTACGTGCTAATTTTCTAGAACGTCTGTGAAAATCTCAGTGTTATATAAGCATCAAAAGCTAAGTTCAGAGTTGTAAGGAATGCATCAATAAATAGGGATGCGCAATATTACTAATAATGAATAGTATATAGAACGCGTCATTTTTCCCTTTAGGTAATTCATGCATATCAACGCAGATTACCGGTTCTTTCACATATCCAGGCATTTCGACCAATCATATGGTGGTGAAGCAACCAGCTCGGTTTGGTCACGCTTTCGGCCCTGTTAGTAAGCAGGGCCATGTCAGCGCGAGTATTGGTTTATGGTACAGCTCAGTTCTTGGTGGCAGTGGAAAACTGCCATAGGTGAGCTTGTAAAATCTGATCGGGTCCTGCAGCAGACTCACTGCTTTGTGTTGTTTTCTTGGATTGTGCTCCAGCAGTTACGCACCATATCCATCCAGGGCCAGGCGAAAGACACTGGTGTTCACATCCAACACATTCCTCCTTAAGCAGGACAAACAGACTTCCTAATTAACAAACAAACCCCTTTTGTTACTGATTTCTTTCAATGAAAACCAGATATGCATCTGTCCTCATGGTGATCATATCCAAACACAATGACCGAAATAAAGTGGGTAGGGTGAATTTTTATTCATCATTTAAGAAGGACTTTTCACAATTGCTGGTAAAGCATCAGTTGTACGACTCTCCTCCTACAGAAGACCTCAGAGGTAGTGTTAGAAGACCCTAACACTGGGGGGGTCGGAAACAGAGGGTTGACCTGATAGGCCAATGGCAGTAGGAATTAGCAAATAGAAGCATTTCCTCATGCTGACTGGCTGACAGGTGGCTGCTGTGTCACAGAACACCCATCAATTCACATTCTGTCATTTCACTCAATTTGAGATATTCCTGGGAACCCAAACCCTGTCTTTTAGTTACAGTCCTACAGCTAGAACAACTCTGTGCTTTTCTGCTTCCTAGAAACTCCAAGCTTACTGGAAAATAACATCAAAGACACAAAGATCCCACTTCAGAGTAAATTTAGCATATGAGCCAGGAACTCCACAGGCTTATGAGAATCAGCATTGATCTGAACTAGACAAACATCCCCCTCCCCAGGATGGCACTTGAAAATGGATTTGAGGCTTGCTGGAGTGTGTCCCATCCTGACGCGAGGAGACAGACACTCCAGCTCTGCTCTTGGAAAAACTCATAAAAGGCGCTCACGCGTGGGGACTAGTCAAGGCGCCAGGCTCGTTAGACAGGATTCGATCTGGAGACCCACGGCAAATGACCCGCTCTCTACTCACTCTTAAAAGTAGGTCATGGGCTCGTAAAAGCTGCACTGCTTCAAAACATAACTACTGTGCAGTAAGATGGGAGGTGCGAATGATTAACAACGCCACTTAGGGGGGCCCAGGTGTGAGCCTCAGTTGTCTTTAATGACCTCACTTACAGGAGCCCAGGTTCACGTGTCAGTTGTCTTTAACAACCCCGCCTATGGAAGCCCAGGTTTGAGTGTCAGTCGCCTTTAAAAACCCTGTTCACGGGAGCCCATGTGTGAGCATTAGTCATTTTTAACGACCCCGCTTACAGGAGCCCAGGTTTGCGCATCAGTGGTCTTTAACGGCCCTGCTTATGGAAGCCCTGGTTTGAGAGTCAGTCACCTTTAACGACCCCGCTTACAGGAGCCCAGGTTTGCGCGTCAGTCATCTTTAATGACCTTGCTTATGGAAGCCCAGGTTTGAGCATCAGTCGCCTTTAAAATCCCTGTTCATGGGACCCTGTGTGTGAGCGTTAGTCATCTGTAACGACCCCGCTTGCAGCAGCCCAGGTTTGCGCGTCAGTCGTCGTTAATGGCCCTGCTTATGGAAGCCCTGGTTTGCGCGTCAGTCGCCTTTAACAACCCCGCTTACAGGAGCCCAGGTTTGCGTGTCAGTCATCATTAATGACCTCACTTATGGAAGCCCAGGTTTGAGCGTCACTCACCTTTAACGACCCTACTAAAGGAGCCCAGATGTAAGCGTTAGCCATCACTAAAGATCCCACTTATAAGAGCCCAGGTGTGACTATCAGTCATCTTTAATGATCCCACATATGGGAACCCAGATATGAGTGCCAGCCATCTTTAACAACCCTGCTTATGAGACCCAAGGTGCGAGCGTCAGTTAACAACCCCATCTTTGCTGAAGACAACAGAATCACATTGTTCATCTCCATTTCACAGCAGCCTTGACATACATTTCCAGGAAAATCTACATGAATAGAGGAAAAATACAACAGCCACAGGGCATAGCAGCATATTATTCTGGTTAGACAACCAGTATCCAGCAATAAAAAGGAAAAAAAAAATAACTACGATATGTAACTGAGGGATGATCTTTCTTCCTGTCCCTGACAAGCACTTGGAGCAAATTTGTATCACCTCTAGGAGGCCACAACTAGAGGTTGCACATCCTTTCATATAGTTTACAGTCAAATGTTCAAATTTCAAAATGTAAATAATTATTTTAAGTCCCCTCCCTTTATACTCCATAAATAATATAGCCCATAGCAGAATATCCAATGTCCAAATTTCTCATGCGTAACCCATTGGTTTAACAAACTTTCTGTGGGGCAATTATAAATCAGAGGAGTGGAAAAACAGTTAGAGATGGAAATAAATATTGTTCTTGGCTTTTTCAGGTAATTAACAGACCACCCCGTGCCGTTTATGGCTAATTAAACCCGCGTACAGAACTCAGAAATCCTATATTTTACAGTCAATTAAAATGTCTTACTGCAATCATGTGGAGCACAATCCTTGGGCACTAAATCTCTAGCCTTTCACATAAAAACAGAAGGAAAAAAGGGCACATATTTCAGGGCACATTTTGGTCTTGTCCAGTCTTGGCATGGTTCACAGACCCGCCGTCTATTCCCGAATCCAGATTTTGAGAATTTGCACAGGGTGTTCCGTGAGGCGGGGGTTAATCCACCACTGGGGAGTTCAACCTTGATTGGCTTCAAGATATACTGTAAACACTTGCCCTTGTTACTTCTTGGACACGGCTGCTGATACCTTAATTGATCTCTGGTGTCCAGGGGATTCCGAGAGTTTTACAGAGTAGTGCCTGGTACAGGTAGTGACAACTTCCTTTTCTTAGTCTGACACGAATCAAGACCGAAATCCGCTAGACGAGCATTTTCCCAGAAAGAGCTAATATATTTCGACACAAGCCATACACTATCAGTGATTTCAATATAGTCTCAGAACAGGATCAAACTGGATCATCTTCTGATAGGGATCCCATCGATTGAGCCCTGTTGACACCACCTCAATTTATAAAACAGACGAATAAAAGCTCTAAATGTAAGATAAGTTCAAACGTAAGACCTTCAAACATTCTGAGACATTGCCCTGCAAATGGATATGCCACAGCAGACAGTAGAAGGTTTAGCAGATGGGTACCTGTCAATGAGCGTCCCAAAGAGCAGCCTAATGGTCTTCTGGATGTTCTCAGTGCAAAGCCACCCCCACTGGTCCTTCATGAGCAGCCCGAGAACATCTTGGGCCACGTCTGCCAGGCCAGTCTCAGCTGCTGTGACCAGACACACACAGACAGTGACTGAATAGACTGCTGTGCAATTCCAAACAAGTGAGAACACAGTCACACAACATATATCAATGACATACAATGTCAAATAAATAAGAAAAACTGCTTTTATTTCACCTCGAGGTTATGGCTGTTTTCTACATATCGATATTAAGAAACTCTTAACTGTTAGCATGCCTACAAATATTTACCAATACTGTCCTCTAGTGACAACATTGCAGTACTGCAAACAAAAAGGGGCCAGTCGGCTGCTAAAATTTGCTCCTGTCTGTTCCTTTATATGTCTGACAGCTGGAAAAGAAATATATGCTAAATTCTGAACATTTATAAATACTTACATTGCACAATATTTGCAGGAAAGCAAATAAAAATATATAGTCATAAACAGAACAACCTTATGAATGAAGAACTCAGTGTGAGGCCCATTATATCCTAATAAAGGAAGACGTGGTCCTGGGCAGTGAAAACAGCGGCTTTCTGCTGCAGCTCTGATGAAGGTCAATAAGCCATTTACCCAGGGGAGCAAAAACAAACGTTCATTCTCTCTTCGCCAAACCCTGTGACAGATATTATTTGGAGGAATATACAGGACAGAAAATTCAAAGAATGGCACAAAAATTACCCATGAAGCCCTAGGACCACCACCCTTATCCTTCCTGCATACATGCAGGACCCTGTCCCTCACCTGTGGCCCTACTGGCTGAAACCTGTAGCTGCCCCACTAGGCCCCCAAGCCTGACGGTCCGCTCCCCCACGGCCTCCGGCGCTGACACCCGGCCTACCATCCGCTCCTGCTCTTCAACAAAGACCTCCAGACCGTCCAGAGAGAGGCCGCCGAATACCTGCATCGGCAGGGTTGGGAGAGGTGACAGTCACCACTGAGTATATCAGTGCTCAGACATGCTGGCATAGGTTCTGCAGATGGTATCGCAAATATAACAGAAAATGGCCACTAGGGGGCAGTGACGACACACTTACGGTGCCTCCCTCCTCAAAGCAGTAAAGCACCCGGGGCTGAACACTGGCCACGTTGAGTACAGGCACTGCCTTACTGGAGAACTTCAGGCGAGATCTAACAGGGAAAACCAGGCACAATCAGAGTCTTTGCTAAAGTTCTGCTCTAGCCCAGTAAAACTCAGTGGTTGTGCAGGAATCTTGTTTGCCTAGCCAGCTGACTTTCTGCCTTTTCCCATCTATTTTTTCATTTGCTCATTACATTAAAAGAAATAACATTTTATATTTCACCTGTGCTGTTAAAATGTCACCTTCCAGTTTCGGTGAAAAACTGCTGACCTGTTGGAGCCACTAGGGGGAGCTCTGCTCTGTAATATGTGTAAAACACTATATGTGGCCGAATACTTCAAATGACATCCAGACAAAACTAAAATCAAAAATATCAACGAGAGCAATCTGTTGCATGCTTAGAACGGCACCACCGCATTCTATGTCACACCACAACCCTAAGGTGCGCAAAATGCTTTCGATGCAGCGGACCCACGTAAAGAGAGCAAATAAATGTATTGCGGCGAGAGTGTGCCACTTTAATAAAGGAGACAGCTCTTTTAAAATGTCGTTAATACTAGTATCAGGTACACCTGCAGGCTTGATCCCTCTGATACTAGTATCAGCACAGACAGGAAAGCCGACGATTTACACGACACTATTACATGCTAACGAAACACACACACTCCATGACATATATATCAGTTACAACATTTACTATTAACAGAAATACACAAATGCTTCACATAGTAATGAACTATTTATAGTGTGGTGTGGTGCAAAGCTGTATAGTCCTGCTGCCCAAACCCACAGCATCACTCTTACGTCAGCCAGTCGAGGGCAGTGGGTCAGAGCAGAATAAACCAAGAACTTTGCCTCAGGGACCCTGCACAAGTGGAGCCAAAAAACGGCTCATACGACGCCAAATTGCTAAAGTTTAGCCTGAATAATACAGCCACCTTAATGACAACCAAACACCTACTAGTACTAATTAATGAAACCATTTTCATAGTTTTCATTTTCTTTAATACTGCATACTTGTTTTTCTTGTTGTCCAGCTGTGTTTTCCCGTCAGGCTCAGCATCTCCATCCTCGGTGGGACTTTGCGGTTCTGACCGAGGGAAGGCGGTCTTCAGGGTATCCACGATGGCGTTTACCACAATCTGCAAACCCACATCTGACACGGTCAAGAAACTCCCAAATGCACGTGAAAGATGAGATCCTGACTGAAGATTTTGATCAAGCGATTTATGGTGCTGTCACCCAGACCCTAATCAACTATTCAGACCAAACCGTAATCGTACAAACATTATTAGCTACATTTCAGACTAACTGATAGCACCTACTGACTAGAACACGCAACTCGGACTTGAATCTTACAGTACCATACCTGGACTGCAGATGGCAGTACGTACTTACTTTGGTAATAAATCCAGCACTTTATGAACCCATTTTTATAGACCATTGAAGGCAGGATGCCACACTAAGGATTGTGGTCTAGGTGATGGTGTTCAGCTACCTTGTCTATCCGTGACACGATAAAAGACTTCTTCACGAAGGCGATCCTTGCGTCTGTGTTGAGGGCCAGAAATTCCTGCATCTCTTCACTGTTGGTCGTTTCAGGGATAGCACAAAGTTGCTGAAATAAAATTAACAAGAAGGTTGAGTACTGCAATACAAACCCCATTACAATATGGTGTGGGCTGTGGTTTGCTTAATAATGATAATAAGCTTAAAACTCAACTCAACTCAAACTCAACCCCTGAAAAATTACACTAGTATTAACATTTTGCAGTAAAATAGAGTTTTATTCAGTACAGACACACAGGACCCTGAACACCCCCCTCCTCCCTGCAGAGCTGACTGCAGCGGCACCTTCAAGAAGGTCTCCAGCAGGCCTTTCCGGGCCTCCACTCTGTCTGTGTCCATGTTTCCAAAGGGGAGGTCTGGGAAGATTTTCTTGGGTCCTTTCACATCTAAAAGACACAAAAGAAGAGCATATCAACAGCCCTTCCCTCAGATGTGTGGCCGCCCGGCGTGAGGAGCGGCTACTCGGCGTGAGGAGCGGCTACTCGGCGTGAGGAGCGGCTACTCGGCGTGAGGAGCGGCTACTCGGCGTGAGGAGAGGCTACTCGGCGTGAGGAGCGGCTACTCGGCGTGAGGAGCGGCTACTCGGCAGGCTCACTCTTCAGGATCTTGCGCAGCTCTGGTTTCTCCTCCAGGCGGCTCTGCAAGTTGAGGAACTCGCTGTAGCGCCGGTTCACAGTGTGGTAGGCCACGGGCGGGGCGGGGTCCACATTCTCAGCATCCACTGCAGTCTCGTACTGTAGCAGGAAGATGTGGTTGGAACTGGTGAGCAGGCAGGGAGATGTGGAAACTGACGCATACAAACACGCACGGATACAGGCAGAAAAATTATACAATTCACCCAGACACACAAACAAACACCCCTACAAACCCGGACAAACATGCAAACAAACTGAGTCACCCAAACATGCCCACAAACCCAAACACACAAAGACCCAGGCCTCCAAACCAAGGCTTTGACACTCAAACATGCTCAAAAGATGATGACACAAACACAGACTGACATCCAAACACACACCCAGATACAAATATGGATACAGGCAGAAAGCACAACAGAACCAGATACACAGACACACACAACCAGACACCAAGCCACCCAGACAGGCTAACTGGATCGACATCAGCCATCAGGGTACCGCTCTGACATGCAGCCCTGAGCTGGACCAGGCCCACCTTGATGGTGTACAGGGTGTAGGGGTGCGAGCCGGTGCCTCTGTGCTCCTTGGCTGTGATGGTCCCAGAAATGCGCAAGTTTTGGATGATGATGGGGCCTTCGGGGCTGCTTGGAGGCTCGAAGCTGAACGGCGACAGGGGCGAGCAGGCCTGCGGGGGGGGCAGTGCCACTGACAGCTCGTTGGGGTTACATCGGGAGGCCTGCACCCCACCAGGGGGGACTGTGTCTCCCTCGCCAGCCGGCCCCGGCTCAGGGACCAGCCTCACATCTGCCAAGCCTGCAGGTGTACCGGGTCGGTCTGATCCCTCTGATATGAGCACCCTCGGACAGGAGCTCTCTCCCAGACCCACGCTGCTCTGCAATTCATCCAGTGGGTCCACAGCACCACAGCTATCTAATGGAGTGGAATATTCCACAAAACGGTCTGACAGTGTGTCCTCACCAATCAGAACCAGCGACTCCATTGAGTTCTGTCTGAAGTCAGACAGGGGAGAATCCAGGTCAGAGTCCGGTTCTCGATAGAATGGGTTGAATTTCCCAGGCCGCAGGTAATCCATTGGACCGACCTCTGCTCTCCCCACCCCAAACAGCCTGGTTTCTACTTCCGGCCCACTTTCCTCCTCCTCTGGGTTCTGAGAGAAGAGCTCGGTGGCATCGATGACATCATAAGCCAGCATCTCTGGCGTAGGGGGCTCTGTCACAATGGGTGGTTCTGGAGGGGCCCTCAGGGTCAAACTGGAGGGCACCTCAATGTCCTGCAGCTTCCGCACCTCCGGCTGTGGCGCTGTGGGACCGGCGTCGGGTGGATCTGCGGCCGGCACCGCCCCCTTCGAGGCCCATTGGCCCGCCTCAGCGAAGACGCTGACAAGCAGCTGGTTCAGCCAGTCTGGATCAGACAGTTTGGCCAGAAGGGGCAAAAGAACATTGCATGCGACAAGCTCCCCGACGACAAAGCGGCCTGTCCGGGTGTCCAGGTGAGGAGGCGGGACGAGCACATGCAGAAGCAGGTCCACCACGGCGCGGCTGTAGTTCACCTGCTCGGCGTCACTCCGCAGCGCTGGGTGAGGTGTGCAGCTGCGGCAGTACAGCTCCCACAGACCACTGGCTCCTTCTTTTGCTGCCATTTCCCTGGCAGCCAGGTAGCTGCGCAAATGAACTCCACACAGCTCTAGTAGTCTCGCCGTCAGGGCCCTGCGGTCCACCATCCCGGCCCGTTGTTTTAGCTCTGTCGCAATAGCAAGCATGGCCCGCTCCACCTCCTCCTCAAACAGGGGCTCTGAGGACACCGTCCTGTACCAGGAGGACACAAAGTCCCGGACGATCTTGTGCACCATGCTCCGGATCTCGCGGTCCAGCTGCTGCTCACCCTCTGGGGAGCTCTGGAGCCTTTCCAGAGCCATGAATCGCTCCAGGTGAATGAAACTGCCTGAGTCCAGCGCCGCCTGTGAGCCCAGCCAGCCACCCAGCACCAGCAGCATGCTGGTGAACACGCACAAGAGCCACACATTCACCAGCAAGTGGAAGAGAAGCATCCAGGCAAGGATAGCCCCGAAGCCCAGCAGCCACCGCTGTGCAGGGAACTGGGAGAAGACCCATGGGTCCGGGCGTAGAGCCTCGGGGCGGAACATGGCTGCTCACATGGAACTGAACGGGACAGATAAAAACCGCTCAGACGACGTGCCACATCAATATTCATATTTACAACGTATCTATCGTTGAACTACACAGATGAAGATATTTTTTATCAAACCGCTGTCATTTAACATTTTAATGGCCGTGAGAATTCGGGACGATAATTACCTCTACGACCTGATGTTGTCCTCTAGCTGCCTGGTATCTGCGTTCGTCGGCATTCGGGAGACGCGATTTCGCTTCTGGCATCCGGGAAACAGAACCGTCATTTCACCCTCAGAAAATACCACAAAAGCCTGGAGACTTGGGTTCTTTCCCCTTAACTTCCTCAGACGTAAAAACACGAGCATGGGGAAACCCCCGGTTCGGGAAGTGAAAAGCGTCGAAACCAGAGTGATCACAGACAGATCGCCACATCTTAGTCCATCTTCAATGGCACCAGTGTGTTTACTTCCCGTCTGACGACGCTTTGCACTCAACCGCGCCCCCTATTGGTGTGGATGTTTACGAATGTCTAATGTTTAGATGGGTTTTTCGATGGAAAGTACCATGACTGCTTCCATATGTACTTTCCTCCCCTGTCCGAGATACTGAGCCATACCGCAGCCGCAGACAAAAGCCATTTTCTTCGACCTCACCATAATATTCTATTCTCTCATCCTAACCTCTTCCAGACATCTCCATGTCACTCCAATCTCTCCGATCGTCGAGTAAGACACTTTCATATTGCATATTTGCCTTATCTAATGCAGTAATCAATCAGTTCCCATTCAGTTCATTAAGAGTCGGATTGTTATAGGCCTAATAATACTCAGCAGTATACTATTTCCTGCGTTGTGATTTCTAATCTTTATTCAGTTATACTATTTGACATAATAGTGGATATACCTGGTTTCCGTAATAGACGGACTCGTACGTGAGAATGATCTGGTCTGGATCAAGATGTGAGAATGGTCTGTTTAACGGGGAACGGGATTTTTTTTTTCAGAGAGACATGAGTACTGGAAGTCTAAATCAGAATTACCGAATGGCAGCTTAGAAGTGGAAAGATCACAACATGTACGGCTCTTCACTTGATTGCGTAATTTCTCATATCAAGTATATTGAGCTTCACAGATCAGTCAGAAAAGGAAATAATTACTTTTCATTAAAATGATTCATTTTCAGTGAGAGTCATGTGAGAACGTGCTCCAGAGAGACATCTAGCCCACAGCTCTAGAGAAGTGGACCCCATGACATGTTCCTGTTTCAGACCTATTGACTGCCACTTCAAAGAGAGGTAAGAGAAGCCGAATTTGTTAGCATGCAGGAAACTCCCAGGGGAAATAACGAACGGCGTACTGTAACAGCAGCACATGGCTGGGCTGGACACAGGATGGTAAATCCCAGGGCCTGCTGGTTTTTCCATGGAGCAACATCGACTCAAAGTTAAATAATAAATAATAACAGAATAAAAGGAGAGGAAAAATTTTGGAATGATTAAAATAAAAAGTTAGGTATTAAAAGGAAAATCACAAAGGTAGGTAAGGAGTGTGCAGTGATTACAGTGTGTAAGGAGTGTGCACTGATTACAGTGTGTAAGGAGTGTGCACTGATTACAGTGTGTAAGGAGTGTGCAGTGATTACAGTGTGTAAGGAGTGTGCACTGATTATAGTGCATTGCCACACCCACCACATGACAAACCACCTCAGGAATGAGAACTTGAGTGCAACCATGTGGTGAGTGATACCTCAGCACCAAACTAGTCCGAATGGACCAGTGTGAGTTCTCTCTGGTGGCTGGAGTGCCAATCCTGCCATCAACCCCCAAGTTATTCCCTATAAGTCGGGAGGACCTGCTTATAGGGCTGGATGTATATTAATGTCATACCCAGGATGGAGCAATGGCAGGTTAAGGGCCTTGCTAAGGGCCCAATGGATTAGAATCACACTGGGTATTCAGATTCCTAGGCTCAGAGCCACCACTCCACCCTAAAATGACACTGCATAAAACAAAATAAAATAAAAGAGGACATACCATGTAATAAAGTGGACTACCATAATGGACTAACATAACATAATCAATAAAACTCAAGTAAAAGCCAGATTGAAATGGAAGATCTTGGGTTTCTCCACAAAGCAAGTGCAGACAGTTAGCTAGATCATTTTGAAACTTTATACAAAATATATTGTCTGGAAACCTGATTGCTGGCCATACATCAACGTCCATGATCCACTGGTCCTCTGGAAAGTTGGATGGATCCCTGTCGAGTCAAACTACCTTTAATTTAAGCAAGTAGTCATTTGTCAATTTCTCCAACTAAAATCTGCATTTTTTGGCTGCATGTTTTGCCACGCAGTCCTTCTGTGGGGGCGTGTCCCAGCAGGAAAGTGACATCAATGCACACCCTCTATCAGAGGTGAATGTTCAGGTATAGAAAGTAAAAATCCAGACCAAGATTTTATTTCAACCAACCAGTTGAGTACTCTGTGACTGTGACTCTTTATACTGACCTGGTTGGTTGAAACAAAATCTTGGTCTGGATTGTATTTTCTGAACCTGAATTGTCCACCACTGCCCTCTATGCCCTGCCATGGTCGTACCTGGTCTTGTGCTCTCTGCTCTCTGGGATAGAGTCCAGTGTCCCCAGACCTCAGTACAGGATGATGATGGATAGCCTGGCACACAAGGAGAGAAAACTACACAACGAACACGCTTTAAAAAGTGCTTTCTTGCTGATCCTTGAAGAAGTGTGTCCTCATCTGAAAGATGACAAAATCCCCAACCACACCCAGTAAAAAAAATAAATCGTCCCTCCCAAAGACAAACAACTACACTGCATTGCCTTTGCAATAACTTTACAACTTTTATAACAGTCATTGTGCTCTTTGGACATTGGACACCCACCACAACACCAGACTGGCCATCTGCCATACTGGGCATATGGGCCAGCAAAATTTACCAGGGGATCCCCACCCACACCCATGCTCTGGAAAAGCTATTGTGGGGTCGGAGTGGTGGGGGCCAGCTCACTGCTGTGCTGTGAACAAGGAAGTGAAGGATGAAATGCAGCCAGAACCCAAATCTGAACGCAACGACAACAACTGCCTGTGCAGCTCTGAGTTTGGGTGACACACATAATATAAAGACATCAAATTAAAACCAAACTATTAATTTTAACTCTTGAGTATGACATTAAACTGCACCTGCTAAGGGTGGGGAAGGCTGCAGGGATCTGTGGTGTCCAGGGTGACCTTCTGGTAGCAAGGCTGTCCCCCTGGCATTGCAGGCAATCTCTGCTTCCATTTGGGAGAGAGGTGTCATCCCAACTGACTGGAAAACGGGACTTGTAATCCCTATGTGGAAAGGGAAGGGTGATCGCCTGGATTGTGGCAGCTATGCCCAGCACTTTACAGGGGCCCTCAAATGCATAAAATTATGAAATTATATAATGTCAGGGGCTGGGGGCCCCAAGGTGACATTTTGTCAAGGGGCCCAAACTGTCTAGCTACTCTCCTGGTGGTAGCTACATGGGGTAGCAGTGAGCTAATGAAGTCACAAGCTGTATAGTATATATGTTCAATGCTGCGATGGGAGCACTGAGGAAGCAGGTGACACTGTGCTAATATGGAGCTGGTCGCCAAGGCACAAAACCAGTTGAGCCACATTGTTAATTAAACTGATTTCTAACCCAGTTGTGTTTCCACTAGTAAATACTTTGTGTACTAACTAGGGGTGTAACAATCCATCGATTTGTATCGATGTATCGATTCAACGGCAAACGATCCGATGCATCGACGTGACCGCATAAATATCGATGCCAGCGTGTTTTTTTTTCTCGCCGGTTCCAGTATTGTTTTTATGATCCACTCCGATGTACACATGGTCTACACCAGGGGTGCCCAATACGTCGATCGCGATCTACTGGTTGATCGCAAAGGTAGTGTGGGTAGATCGTATAGCAGCTGCTGCAAATCTCTAACATGCTACCGAGTCGCTTAGTTAGCCTCCAATTTATTTCTACTAAACTTAAGAAAGGGCATAAAAATGAATTGGGGAGCTGGACCAAGTAAAAAGACAAAAACTTACCACTCCCATGCATACGGAATTGGAGGTTGACTGTTTTTTTCACAATGTCATATTCGAAGTGCATTTGCCTCATCTATCAGTCTACTGTTGCTACTCCAAAGAAGAGAAATGTGGAGCGGCATTTTCGGACTGTTAATAAAAACTACGACATTAACTTAGCTGAGAAAGATAAAGGTGAAGGAACTAAAATCCCAGTTCAATTTAAAAATACTTCATTTGTCCCAAAGGGAAATTAATAATAATAATTAATAATAATAATAATAATAAAGAATACTCAATATTTTTATACATAAATATATGTTTTGCGTTTTTATAGCAGGTAGATCATTCTGACTTGGTCATTTATAAGTAGCTCTCAAGCTAGCGTACCTTCAGAGCGTGTGTTTAGTACGGCAGGTGACATAGGACGCTACGCTCAGAGCACACAATCTCCTGAACACGTTGACCATTTAATTTTTCTTAAAAAAAAGCCTCTCAGAAACATTACTGACATACTTGTTTCACCGCAGAAGTCAGTCATGTTAATCTTCCTCATTCTACATGTATGTGTATGCAATGTTTTTTTTTTTTATTTTGACTTTATTGCACTAGATTTTGTTTACAGTTCCGAATAAAATATGATAAAATGCTAATTATATTTGCCTTTTTTAATTCATTGAAATGTAAAGGATTGTGTGAAATTTCATCATTTCTACTACTAACCTCAATATCGAACGGAATAGAATCGTATGGTAACGTGGGAATTTCTGAGGTATAAAAAAAATCGAACCGTTGGCTTAAGACTTAAGTAATCGATATTTTATCGTATCGCGAGGAAAGCTGTGATTTACACCCCTAGTACTAACCTTACATTATAATACACAACTGGTATTTTTACCAAACAGATAAAAAGCTAAATGTAAAGGGAAGCATTGCTGTATCCCTGGAAAAGCCCCCAAAAATGAGAATCAGTCAGATGACTCAGTGAGTAACCGGACACTCTACCAGGGTCAGGAGTTCCACTGCCTGCATTGTGTGTGTGTGTCAGTGTTGCCAACTATTTTCAATGGAAAGTAGCTAAAGTCTGCTCGAAAAGTCACCAAATGTCGCTAGATGACGTCATGCGTATATTTGCATATTGATGACGTAATCACGTACAGTCAATCAGATGTAGCT
>JAODJU010000036.1:3839753-3852550 GCA_026776725.1 Gnathonemus echidnorhynchus | reverse complement strand
TTTTTTCTAGGAAAAAATATAGGCCCGCTCACTTTTTCAATGGCTCGCCCAAAATACAATTTCTGCCTACGCCACTGCCTCCCTCCATTCCGTCCAAGTCCTCCCTGCTCCCCATTCATTTTTATACCATTTCTTAAGTTGAGTATAAATAAATTGGAGGCTAACTAGGCAACTCGGTAGCTTGCTAAAGATTTGCAGCAGCTGGTGCGGCTGAACGCGTTATCCATCCTCCATTTTTATGCTATGCGATCTACCCACACTACCTTTGCGATCGACGGATTGGGCACCCCTGCATTACGTCATTAGAGAGATTAATACGGAACGGGAAAAAGGAAGGGAAGAAATTAAAGCCAGACAACAATGGAGGAGAGGAACCAAAAACTCCCAAGGAGAACAAAAACCTCTAGGGGTCAACAGGCTGCCCAACTAACCAAAAGTGCACTTGCTTGCTAAAAGGCGCAAGCTGTGATTCATGTTCGAGACAAAGTCCATCGATGAGTCTGTTCTCCACGCTGGCCTGTGTAAGGGGGCCATGAAGGCTGCACCTACGATGATACAGTTCATAGGTGCCATTCACAATGTCACCCCTCCATGGGACTGAACCAGGACTCCAGCTCAGATGGTGCCCACCCCAGGCACCACCCAGACATGTGGGAAGGCAGAGAGCATGGATGGTCAGAACATGCGTTTACACATAAATGGACAAGCATAGTAGGTAAAATATGGCATGTAGAGCAGCACCAGCAGCCTTGGTTATGGTGTGTTAGGTTGCAGGTAACCTGAACTGAAATAACAGGGCTTCAGTCGAGATTTAAAGACTGAGGTCGAATCAGCACCTTGAACATGGGCTGGCAAATCGTTCCAAAATATAGGGGCCCTGTAACAGAATGCTTTACCACCCACTCTCACTTTATATATGTGTGGAACAAGGAAACCAGCATTCTGTGATCTGAGTGGACGATGTGGCTTGTATACTAAGCAATTCTGGGCAGTTTTGTACCATCTGCTGATGCTTATGGGGTATGTGTGATCTCTAACGATGCTGGCTGCTTCGAGAAGGCAATGGCTGGAGTAGATGCTGTCCAGGGAGTGATGCAGAGCGTTATGACATGTTCACTGGTGCTGCAAAAAAAGCTCATCGATAGCTGTCTGTTCACACTGGCTTTGCTGAGGAATCTCAGGAAGTAAAGTTACTGCAGTAAAGTTACTTCTTAAGCACTGTGTGAACATGAAGTCATCTGAAATGGAGACTCCCAGGAATCTGAAACCAGGGTCTCCATTTATACGCAGAGGTATGTATATTATTGCCCCATCCAAAGTCAATGGTTAGTTACTTTGTTTTGCCTGTATTAAGAGTAATTCTATCATCTGTACACCAGCTTGCCAGGTTCTGTGCTTCCTCCCTGTAGGCTGCCTCATTGTTAATATTGAGTTTGAGCAGCGGAGGTTTATACGCTCATATGTGGAAAGGAAGCAGAGGATATGACTCAGCAGACAGTCCTGAGGTAGGTCAGTACTGACTCTCAGTGTGGAGGAAAGATGTGTTCCTGATTATGTGTGTGTCTGTCTCCTATAATTATAAACAATTTTGCATTTCTTTAACATCGAATCTGCTATGGTCTTACTGAAACATGCACTCCAGTTAAAGCAGAGCCTTGTCTTGAAGTAGGTGAAAATCCAGACACAGACAATTTGCATGGTTACTTATTAACCAAGGCTAAAACAGGTGTCAAAGCTCAGATGTCATAAATGGGCAATCAATCAAAAACACAGAATGCTGCAGAACAATAGCAGAATTAGAATTCAAATCACAAAGTCAAGAAACTGACTGAAGGTCAGTAAACATGTTTACTGCAGAAGACAACAACTGAAATCACGGGAAGAACTGAATCACGGGGAGAAATGCTGAATACACAGGAAGCTCAATTTAGACCTCATTCCTGGAAAGAATTAGTATTTAACCAATCAAACAGGAAATGGAACACAGGTGGAATTAATAAATCAATGAGGATATTGGGGCAGGGTGACTGGTTTTGTCAAAGATCTGGACTGGATCCTGGATTGGGTTTTGTACTGGTTTGAGACTTTGTCAAGCCTTGACTCCAAAATCAATTATCACAATTGTGATCTTCACTAGACAATTTTAATATGGTTTTTATTCACAACAATAGATTGAGTCAAATGAGTTTGATATTGACAGTAACATTGCTGCTTATTCTGTATGCGTGTTTTTTACATTTTTCCTTTATGTAAATCATTTTGAGCTACATTTCCTGTAGGAAAGGTGCTAAATAATAATAAAAAATAAGTATGTCAATAACAATAATTAATAATAATAATGATAATAATAATAACAGAAGCAAAAGAAACTCCATAAGAGCCTGCTTGTTTGAACTCTCATGTCTCAAACCAAGAACTTCCTTGTTATCACTGACAAACATTTGTAAATATTATAACAGGTAGATACAGTACACATTAGGGAAAACTGGTAAGCTACTAATTTTCCCTGCTGCTTTAGCATTAATACACAGACCAAAATTATTCTTACAAAGTTACAAAGATTCTTGTGTAAAGTAATTTGAAATACTCAGTCCCAGGGATGGGAGGTATGGGCAAAATGTCATGTCACAATAATTTTGATTAAAATCATAACCCACGATATAGACTGCAGTGTATGAATGCACATAGTTATTTAAGCAATTAACTACTTTAATGCAGAAACAGTGCATGTTCCATTATAGTAATAAACTTAATTAATAATTAATCATTATAGCAAAAATGCTTTAATGTTTTTCAGTAATACAGTTTCCAAGCTGAGTATAAATGAACATGTATCACTTCGGTCAGTAACAGGGCACTTCTGAAGTCACTTTACAACAAATGATAGTAGATAAATGAAAGTGGTTGTGTTGCCACCTGTTTTACAAACAGTATCTTTGCAAAGTTTGCAAACTGCAGTGATTTGGTACATTTGATTTTGCAAAATCAAACCATTTCCTCAGAATCTTAGAAGAAACTTTTTTAGGAACCGGTTCTTCCTCATAAGCACTGCTGTACATTGTTTTATTTGACAGCATAGCCAATCTGTCGATGGATTACGTGTTATTTACCACATGAAATGAGTGCAATATTTTTAGCAGTTCAATGGCATATATATATATTTTTTTTACCAAGTTAGATAACTGATTAGAAAGATAAATTAAGTTTTTGGTTCAAGATCTAGTCATTAAGTTGCAGTACTGTCCATTTTGTTGTTGTACTGTTGCTGCCTGCAAACACGCAGGCATCGCACAATCACACTAACTGGCTTATTCTGTCCATCCATTTATCCATTTTCTACCACTCATCCAGGTTTGGGTTGCAGAGCAATGTGAGCAGAGAAAACCAGACCTCCCTCTCCCCAGCCACCTCCTCCAGCCCCTCCAAGGGGATACCAAGCTGTTCCCCGGAGAGCTAAGAGATATAATCTCTCCCGCTTTTGGGTCTGCCCTGGGCTCTTCTCTGGGTTGGCCATACCTGAAGCACCTCCCCAGGGAGACATCCAGGAAGCATCCTAAATAGATGCCCGAACCACCTCAGCTGGCTCCTTTTGATATGGAGGAGCAGCAGCTCTTCTTTGAGCTCCTCCCAAAAGTCTAAGTTCCTCACCCTGTCTCTAAGGCTAAGACAAGACACCCTGTGAAGGAAGCTCATTTCTGCTGCTTGTATCCACTATCACATTCTCTCTATCATTATCCAAAGCTTGTCACTATAGATGCAGGTAAGAATGCACATCAACCAGTGAATTAATAGGTTCCCCTTCCAGCTCAGCCCTCTCTTCACCACGACAGACCAGAACAATGTTTGCATAACTGCTGATGCTGCACCAAACTGCCTGTCGATCTCTCACTCCATTCTTCCCTCACCTGGGAACCAGAACCTGAGATACTTAAACTCATCCACTTCAGGCAGTAAGTCATCCCTAACCCAGAGGAGATAATCCACCCTCTTCCGATTGAGAACCGTGATCTCAGACTTGGAGGTGCTGTCCTCATCCCAGTCGCTTCACACTGCCCCAATGCACACTGGAGGTTACATCTAGATGAAGCAAACGGGACTACATCATCTACATAAAGCAAAGATGTGATCCTAAAGTCACCAAACCGAACCCCCTCCACCCCTCAGCGGAACATAGAAATTCTGTCCATAAAAGTTATAACCAGAATAGGTGAGAAAGGGTAGCCCTGGTGGAGGTCACCCACAGGGAAAGAGTCTGACTTACTGCCAGCAATGCGAAGCAAACTCTCACTCTGGTTATACAGAGACCTATTCGCTCATAGCAGTAAGTCCTACATCCCATATTCCTGAAATAACCCCACAGGACCCCCTGAGGGAAATGGTCATATACCATTTCCAAATCTACAACACATATAGACTGGTCAGGCAACAACCCTCCAGTATGCTTGTGAGGGTAAAGAGCTGGTCCAGTATCCCACAACCAGGATAGAATCCACATTGCTCCCCGAGTCTAAGGTTTGGACCCCCCTCTCCAGTACCCCAGCATAGCCCTTCCCAGGGAGGCTCCGGTCCATTTTGTTAAAGATTGGGACTACCACCTCAGTCTGCCAATCCAAAGACACCATCCCTGTTGAAGATGCATGTCAGTCAATACAGCCCAACAATATCTAAAGCCTTCAAGAATTCATGGAAAATCCCATCCACCCCTGGAGCCTTAGCACTGAAGAGTTTCTGACTACCTCAATGATTTGCCCTTAAAGCTTTGCACTGCACTACACTTTAAATAGTGTGAATTACTACTTATATTTGTGTATAAATGTCATAACCATCCATCCATCCATTTTCCAAGCCGCTTATCCTACTGGGTCGCGGGGGGTCCGGAGCCTATCCTGGAAGCAACGGGCACGAGGCAGGGAACAACCCTGGACAGGGGGCCAGCCCGTCGCAGGGCTGTCATAACCATGAATGTAGTAAATTGTAGTAAATTGCTTCCCTGTCTGGTCTGCTACTAGTATTAAACCAATAGTGGCCACTAAAGAGAGCAACTTCCATTTTAAAAGAGCCGTCTCCTTTATTAAAATGACACACACTTGCCACAATACATTTATTTGCACTCTGTATATGGGTCTGCTGCTCAAAAGCATTCTGCGCCCTCTAAGGTTGTGACATGACATAGAACAAATAAGGTGGCAGTGTCGTTTTAAGTTTACTACTAATTGTTTTTGTCAACACGTTCCATTTCATTCTGTCCAGATGTCATTTGATGTATGCCCCCAGCTTAACTGTGAGCCATGGTGCGTTTTTTTTTTTTTATATTAACCTTTTTATGAACAGGATAAATGCAAGCCAAAATAATACATGTAAACTAACCAATGTATGAATGTCCTTTAATTACACCTATACACATCTTTCTATAAAAGCAAACTCCACATTTGACATTCAGTCACCATTTCAAAACAATACCAGATCAATTACAAGACAAATTATCTATGTTAACATGGTAATATGTCCCATTTAGGGTAAATGAAAATGTAACAATTTCTGGGACATATGTACAAGACTGAAATGAACAAAAAACATGTCCTGGCTATATTATATATAAACATATCCTTATATCACATTTCTTGAAAATCAGAATATTTCAGTATAATGTCTTTGTAAAACCTACAAAAATGCAGACAAGTATAGCATTGGCTAGTCCTGCAGCTTGTCTGAGATAACAGCCAGAGAACGCCTCAGCTGCTCCTTTTTCTCCCTCAGATGGGATTCTATGCCTCGGGCCTCTTTTACAATGTCTTCCAATTCCCTTACCTGAGAGGCACCCAATTCAGACCTCTCTCTATAGGACAAACAAGCCTGTGCTGTAATTTTATGTGTTTACCATCACATTCATCTGACAATTCACAGAATGAAAAAGAAGATGATAGTATACATAACTGGTCATCGATAATTATGACTTTGCAACATGTGTTGTCATGGTGTATGCATAGTTCACTTGTGTAGTGGACTTATGTCGCACTTATGTGGACAGAATTGAAAAAATTTAAGTTCAAAAGATGGCAGTGCATTTCTGAACTGGAAATATGAAGATTTAGCACATACACTTCATTTGGCAAATTTATTAAAGAAATTGAGTTGTGACCGCTAAATTTCACACAGTAGCAATGTATCACTTACCTCATGACTTTTGCAAAGTCTGAAAGTAACATGCCAACTTCCTTATTTGCACCTGTTATACATGAAAAAGATCTTTCAGAACCGCAAACCTCCGAAATTTAAAGATGAATGGAATTTACTAGGCTTCAGAGTTTTGGGGGGAAATGGTTCAAACAAGAGAGCAAAATATGCATGAGGGCTGAACGGTATAGCAAAAATTCACATTGTGATATTTTATTTTTTTGCAATAAACATAAAAAGTAGTTGAAAATTCACCCAAAATACCGTAGACCCAAACTGAAGTTGTCGTTATCTACCAGTGGAGTCGGTCAAATAAACTGGTGGTGCCAACAGACACTAAGCAGTGCCAACAAGTCAAGTCAAGTAGGTTTATTTGTCATTTCACCCACATACACATATATATATATATATATATATATATATATAGTGAAACAAAACATTGTTCCTTCAGAGCCAAAGTGCACAAAAAAAGAACAGAAACAACACAGGACTACACAAGTGCAATTTACAGTACAGGACAACACAGTAAAGGCATTGTTGAGTGACAGTGATGTGAACGATAAATGTCTCTTTGGTTTTACACGGATTTTGTATATGCTAATTTTCACTGGCACGTCTGTAAGAATCACTGTTACGTTAGCATCAAACGCTAGTGGAATTTAAATATATAACATACCATAGTTTGTTGTTCTTTTACTGTCTGTTTAGTTTCCATTTAAATTCACTTCAGTTTTGTTAAATGGCTCTATGAGAACAGTTGTAATAATGTGTATTGAAAGTATGCAAGTTGTGTGTGTGCTCCAATAAATGAAATAATGAATCAGAATATTGATACTTTATTAATCCCCATGGGGAAACTTTCTTTTCACTTCACCCCACTTTGATCTCCATATGCAGAGCAAACTTCGGGGTCACAGCAAAGGGCAGCCACCAGCCACCTTCTGGTGCCTAGGGAGCTAGGGGTTAACTGCCTTGCTCAAAGGCCCTCAGACATGTGACTATTCTGCCAAAGACTGGCTGGAATCGGAAACCTTCTAATCACAGACACAGAGGCTTAGCTTACTGAGCCACACTCCACTAGGGCTGCCACTAACGACTATTTTTCTATTAATTAATCGATTGACTATTTTACAGAATCGTCAATTAATCTAAATGATTAATTTTTCTCCAGAAAATCAAATTAACAGTTTAAGTTATTTTATTTTGACAACAAACTGTGTGTCATTGCAGCACTTTAGGTAATGAACGCTGGATTTTCTGCACTATATGGACATTATTTTCGCCCACAATTAATTAAGCAGATTAGTAGTATGCCTAAATATTGACTTCTTTTTTTTTGCGATAATTAGAACTGCTCCCATAATTATGAAATTATATTGAAGAAAAAACATTTGTTATAATGAACTGACGTATTTTAGAAATCATAAAAGAAATGTCATTAAAATAATTTAAAAAACAAAAACGATGCATCGATTAAAAATATCGATGTTGACGGATTTTCAGCGTCCACGTCATCGCCTACATCGACTAATCACAGCAGCCCTACACTCCACCCCCAAATTATAACTGCTGAATTAAAAACAGCACTTCTGGCAATTAATTATTCAGCTCAACAACTCTGTGAAACAAAACTGTAATCTCTGGAAGTTATGATGGTATGAAAAAATAAACACCCAAACCTCGTCCCAATCCAGCTGATTATTGTGGTCTTTACATTGCTAATGTTGATATTAATGTCACACATTGCAGACCTAGTTCATATTGCCACAGCACATGGATAAGAAGCATAATTACAGGAAATTATTTAAGGCATATGAATTAAGAAAAATTACCCAATATACTTGGCAGATTAATCCTAATTTGCATAGGACAGTCATTAAATCTCAAAACTTTTTAAGGACATGCATAAATAATGGAAGGCAATGGTGTTGTTAGGTATATTTTTTTTGGGGGGGGGGGGCGCTTTTTTAGTCCCCCAATTAAATATGTATGTATTGCCTGAAATCATGAATAACTTTTTACATAAGTTCGCCATCGCCCCCCCAGCTCCCCTATCCATTCATCGGTAAGTACGCCCCTGTTGGAAGGACCTTATTGACGTGTGGTTGAATGTGTATACTGCTTACCTGGAATGAGAGCTTCAAAACCATCAAAGATGTTCAAAGTAAGCGGTGCATCAGATGTGACTTTATTCTTCTTTGATGGAGGATTTTCAGAATGTATGGATGATTCCATAGTCTGTAAATTGTTTCAAACGGTCAAATTAAACCACTTTAACCGGCATCACATCACATTCGCGTACAACTTTCTAAGATTTTTCCAGAAATTTCGCTTCAGTCCCAGACCTCTTTTATTCTAGTTCTTATGGTATCCATCGTTTGCTCTCTGAACGTCGTTCTCTTTCCTGCCATTTGAGGTAAAAGGCACCTGTAGACGAAAAAAGAAATAATTCATTATTTACCATTTTTAAACTTGATTCGACCATTTAATTTGCATATCGACACTACTTCAATAACTCAGCTGAAGAGAGAGAAAAAAACGTATCCACATTTAAATATTTGTAATTGATACAGTTTCATCGATAATACAACACCTCTTTACATTTCTATAATTTATTTTTTGAAGTAAGCTATTTAGGTACTTCGTTTGCCACTTTCGTACTCACACGGAATTACGCGTAACGGGCACTCGCGTGCCCAGTCTCGTGACGTGCCATGCTGCATAGACTAGCTGTTCTACCTTAAATCCGGCAAAACAATAAAGCCTGCTTTCTGAAACAGCCCGCAGTTCTACCCACGTTCATTTTTTGCCATTGTTAGCAATATCAGTTGATGACACATTATGTTAGTATTTTGCTCATAAAACACAGTAGCAATACGTGGTTGGACAGTACTGTATGACCGATTTAATGTAGCACAAATAAGAGGAAAGTCACAATAAACAGTATAAAACTACTGCTTTAACTTCTGTTTGTAAAGGGCGTAGCCACCGTGCATTCTGAGGGAGGGGCTGCAAAGTTCCCTCCGACTTCACGAGTCGGAATTCCGATTTAAGGGGGCGTTCCAGTTGGATTTTTTTTTTACAAGCAACAGATTAAAGGTCCAAGAGCGAATTATCTTCGGTATTTCAGAGAACACGGGGTCTTTCAGTAATACAAGTCCTGTCCGAATTGTCATCGCGTTAATACAATCATATATGTAAAAAGTTATATGTATATATGTAAAATAATTACCTTAACGAAACGGATTTTTTCGTTTTACACACAGACACACAGTTATGAACTAATTGAAGAGGCCATTCGATCCAATATAGCGCAAGCCCATTAATCTCAGTTGAACACAGGTGGCGATTCGGGCCACGTGCGACGAGGAAATGTATTTTTTGCATTACAAAGTTAAGTTTCTCTCTGAGCATTTTGAAATGGAATCGATCCTCCACAGGTACCCTACAGCGGCAGTTTTACTGCCATCCAATAGTTACACATAACTAATTTTTCCCCACTCAGGTCTCTCATTTATTCTTCTAGTATCATCCTTTTGGCGAGCGGCATCATTGCCAAAGAAGTACTGCAGCTGTCAGGTGGGCTTTTTGCCAATGTATTTCCGTAAATGTCATTACGGGAAACTGTGACGTTTACCGCCCCTGGCCAGGCCTCGATGCTTTTGATTGAATTTAAGGTTTTATATGGATTGTCTTTACAGATAACATGCGAGAGTATTGTCTCACCGACAGTCTCAAAATAGAAATATTCAAGCCCTTCACTGATGTCAACAACGTAACGTTGTTTGTACGAGGTGGGTGTTTCTAGTTACAGTGCGAGGCATGTAAACAAGTTGAATTACGTCATTGACTTGTTTTTTTTTCTTTCTCAAAATGCAGATCGTAAATACACCGCACATGCCCTTTCTGCGCATATGAATGCTAGATGCGGCTATAAATTGCTAGTTAATTATAACGGAGGTCTGGACTTTTGGGTCTCCCTTATGGCCTGTCACATGTATCTACAGGTATGATATCTTTAAAAAAGGGTGGTTATAATGTTATTTATTTAAAGTTTTTTGTGTAAAGATTGAACAATGCTAGGCCTTGTGAATTTTTGGTAACTGACTAAAATTGACTTGTGGGTAAGTGACCATGCAGTGGCATGTTTGTTTATCGCCGCAGAAACCAAGCAAACTCCTGCGAATCTCTGTCAGTGTGCTGTATGTGCCCAGTGACCTTTCTGGGCCCACAGCCACTGAGCACATGCACTTCTCTTGCCCATACAAGCCTAGCAGTGAGCACAGAGTGGTGTGTGAGGAAGCTTATATTGAGGTTAGTCACTTTACACTGTTCTAACTTTGACATTCATTTTATATTTCTCATCTTAAAAAGTTATTAGCAAGGAAATAACTTGCAAATATTTGTTGTTTTTAAATGGTAAATATTGTAATCTTACGAGGGGAAAATGAAGCAGTTTATAGCCTACCTTTTAGTAACTGAAGTGTGTTTTTTTTTCTTTACTTGAAATTTACTACCAACGCATTGCATGGCCTAAAACTGTCATGGTCATTGGACTGTAATTTTCTGCTGTTTAAAAACATTTTGATATGATTAATTTTCCATAGGTTTCCCAGCCATTGCAAGGATCATCTGACAAATCCAAGGTAAAGACCTTCACCACCACATTTCATTATGCTTTCAGCCAGTGAAAGGGTCAGGCCCTTATATTATGCTTTTACATGACTGCTTGTGTTTATAATCAAGCAAGAAATTGCAGGAACAAAATGTTAGAATCATGACCACTGCTGGTTCAAGTTCCAGGATGGGGTCTACACACTGTTTTTAACCTGCAGCAGTAGGGCTGTGTCATGCCCTGCTCGTGCTGATCCTCCTGTGTGCCACTCCCCCCTCACTACCTCATGTGGAATCCCTGTTACCAGCTGTATCTAATTAGTCTTGTGTATTTAAGTCAGTGTTAGAGTATGTTTCTCCTGTCCGGTCATTAACGTCACTAATGTTTCCTGTGCTCCTGATTGTGTCGTCCCTTTAATAAACCCTGAGTTTCCTATATTCCTGGACTCCTGCGCTTGTCTCCCCACCGTGCCTTCAGTGAGTAAGGACAGGCCGAGCAATATGGCAAAATAATTCGTGATGGGTGACAAATGGAGGGTTGGGATTGTGTGTGTGCTATGTTTTAAACATATCAATAATTATCATGATATAGTTCAAGTAATTTCTTTATCAATGCTCCTTTTTTGTTTAAAATTCCCTTGGAACAATTAACTGACCTTTTAAAATTAAGGTGTGTGTGTATGTACAAATTATGTAAGTAGGATGGTTACTTCATCACCCTCTGACTTTCTGTCATAATCATGTGATGATATTTTATCTATCTCCCAGCTCTAACCAGCAGTATAAATGGGTATAATTTGGCTTCTGGTAAATGCATACTAGTAATAATAAAATGTGGATTTGCCAGAAACAAATGCGTGTGGTGAAATTGTACTTCAGGGTTTACCAGGTAATTCATATTTATCCAGGCATTAACAATGTTGCATAACTAAAATCCAAAATTTCATCATCTGGATGTATTGCAATACAGGAACTTGGCAATGAGAGTCAACAACGCTTTGACATCCGGGTACCAGGTGGTAAAACTGTGACCCGCAATCGGGCATGGATGTCAGCTCACGGTATCTGGCTGCGTGTCGACCAGCCAGCGAGCCGCATCACTGTACGGGTTCCACTTAGCAGCCAGATCATCTCCAGGGAGGAAGAGGTGAGTTCAGACTGTGGGGAAGTAGGACTTTTGAATGGTGTTTTTTCATGCATCCGCCCAAATGTTGTAGTGGAGAAAGTAAAGCATTGGGATTTTGTGAGCAGCTGTTATTGTGGTATCTGCAGGGTCACCGTAGCTACCGAACAGTTGGGTACCACCTAGTGGTCAAGCAAAAGGACACCTTTCAGTATAACATGAGTGCTCAGTGCCCTGTTGGTGAGCTTACCTACATATTTACTTTCTTATCAAGTGTGCTGATTTGATTCTTAAGAACCAAGTACCTCAGGAGTCTGTCTGGTTAGTGATGTTCAATGCCTGACTAGGGTCAAGTGTTTACCTTAGTTACAAGAAGACTAACAACAACTGATTGAGTTTGAGCAGCCAATTTTACCTCGAAGACCAGCTTTTGCAGAAAAAGGCTTTGACATCTATAAACCACACAAGAATTCTGTTGTGCTTACAGTCCTGGTGATGTGTCAGGACGGACGTGTTGTGTCAACGGCCAGCCTCCCCCTTCAAGCCCTCAGGAAAGGAGTGCAGCTTCAGGCTCTGAGATTGCAGCTCAATGGGGTGACCCTCTCCCAGGAGGAAATGGTTACCCAGGGATTTACCTCCTCACTTAAGAAGCGGGATGTACAGCTTTCCTATGCTTTGGTGACTAACCCACTGACAGACATGGTAAGTGAAGAGGGTCTGTGATGCCAGAAAATGACTTGATAGTCCAGGAGCTAGGACTATCAGTGAACAGTCCCACATCAATTGGCACTGAAATAAAGTCTGCACTGCCCATGTTGAATAAATCCATTTTTGGGGGGTGTGGCAGGGTGTGGCCCTTCTTAAGGGGTCTTTCCACCATCATTTT
>JAODJU010000036.1:3791648-3807442 GCA_026776725.1 Gnathonemus echidnorhynchus | reverse complement strand
AATCCCCCCCCCCCCCCCCCCCCCACCCACCTCGCCTCTCTCCTTGGACATAATAAGATGCTTGTAATGAGAGAGTGCAGGGAAAGCGAGACAAAGGAAGTTACACCCGCTTAACACTTCAATAGGTTCCCTTCCTTCTGCACACACATACTGGGGCTTGGAGCCTCCCTTTGAAAAAGGACAAGGGCTCTGGCCTGATCAAAGCTCAGAAAAGGGTACTACTCACACTGCATTCCCACAATGCACTGAGGACCACTCACACTGCATTCCTACAATGCACTGAGGACCTCTCGCACTGCTTTCTCACATTGCACTGTGGACCACTCACACTGCATTTTCACACTGCGCTGAGGACCACTCGGACTGCATTCCCACAATGCAAAAAGGACCTCTCACAGTGCATTCCCACAATGCACTGAGGACCTCTTTCACTGCAATCCCTCAATGCACTGCATACATACACCCTGTGTTTCCATAATAATCATTCAGTTCCCACAATGCCCTGGGTCCCACTGACACTGCATTCCCAAAATGCACTTAATATCACATGAACCAAAGATGGATAAAAAATGCCCTCATAAATGAAGGAATAAATTAATCAATAAAGCTCTGAGCCGACTCCCAGGATGATTCGTAGGACATTCTACAATTTCTTACATTGACACTAGCTCCCAAACTACAGATTGTATTGTATACATTTACAAGCCTAAGGCCTTAACAGCAATAAGAAAAATCCCCGCAAAGACACTGCTATTGGACCATCCAGCAATGTATATGAGCCCAATCAGTGTTCAGAGCACAAATATGCTGTACAGATTCTCAGACTGGATATTTCATGCATGTGACACATCGAAAGAAAAGATATGGGTAAGAGAGAGAAAGAGAAAGAAGCAAAAGAGAGGGGGAGAAAAGGAAAGCATGAGTGTAATTGCTGATGGTGTGAAGGCTAATGTAAGTCCTGACAGCACGGTCTGTTCCCGTCTTTCAAGGAGCGCATCAATCACTCTTGTGCCAGTGTAATGCCCCGTCAGGTCTAGTTTTACAAAGGCGCGACGCCCTCAGGCCACCCGGTTCTCTGCTCACCAGAAAGCCGCGCGACGCCCTCAGGCCACCCGGTTCTCTGCTCACCAGAAAGCCGCGCGACGCCCTCATTCCACCCGGTTCTCTGCTCACCAGAAAGCCGCGCGACGCCCTCTGGCCACCCGGTTCTCTACACACAAGAATACCACGCAACACCCTCACTCCACCTGATTCTCTACACACCAGAAAGCTGCGCCACGCCTTCAGGCCAACCAGTTCTCTGCTCACCAGAAAGCTGCACGATGTCCTAAGGTCACCTGGTTCTCTGCACACCAGAAAGCCCTGCGATAACCTCAGTCCACCCAGTTCTCCCTCACATCTGCCCTTCAGTATTGAGATCCTCAGTGTCCTAGTCAAGATGTTCGGTCATATAAAACAAATCCTGAAAATAAAATTCACAAGTAACATCATTTTTATGCTTTTCATACTTCTGTGCTGACTTAAGACGTAGGATCAGTGGTTTTAAACGCATGTCTTTTTTTCTTGCTCTCTGTGAAGTGCCGCTAGGTTGTGAGTTTCTAAGGGGCCTCTTTCTGACTACAAGCATGTCTGCAATGTGCAATTAGAAACAGTACAGGATACGCACATGCTTCTAAAAAAAATTAAATCACATGATACTTAAAGTGAAGGAAAAGAAATAGCCAAGTCACCAGGTTTCACAAAGTCACAAAGATTAACCAATGAACCAATCAGAGAGCTTCAAAGTCATCATAGTAATATGGGTGCCAGAGTTTCTCTGGCTGCCCTGCCGTCCGCAAAATGTCTGCTGAGTTAAGATCTAGGAAACTGCCAGAAGAAGACTAACTGTTCAGGTATCTTCACATCAACTGGAAACAGAGTATTTTAAAAAGCGTACTAAAGATATTAATTTCAACTAATTTCTAAAAGTAAGTTATACTTATGACATAAAACTGATTATCTGATCAATTCTATTTTTGATTTTACTGTATAAAATATCATACTTGTTACATATACTATGCTTGATAAAGCATTTGATTATAGCCTTTGTGATAGATTATTAATGCATTATTATAATAACTGACACTATTTGAGTAAAACTAAAGTATAAAAGTATAACCCATCCATCCATCCATCCATCCATCAATAAATAATTAGACTACTTATTCTAGCCAGGGTTGTGGGGGGGCCTGGTGACAGAGCATAAGGTTGGGGTACACGATGGATGTGATGCCATATCTGAGCACATATAACTAATACCTATAGTATGTGCATTAAAATACTGTCATAATTTTGTAAATAAACTTTTAGTGAGGCTGAAAACTATTCTGGGCTTAAAAACACTCAAATTAAATAAGAGCCATAAGAGCCATCTCCCATTGTTACTTTGCTATATGGATGCAATTCTAGGGTGGTTAAATTAATGAGAGTGTACCTGCTGTGATCTAAATCAGTGTGACAGCTGTCACCTTTTACCTGAAGCATAATAAACAGACAATTCCGTGTTGCTGCTTTTTCGGGATATCACATGCACCATACCTCTCATGACATCACAAACTGATACAGGGAAATGATGTTAGGAAATTTAACACAATCTAATGAGCTGGATATCTTAATCTGTAGGTTTACACAGAGGCCCCAGTAGTGTACTATGTTCCATTTATAAGCCAAATGGACATCTGTCAACTGTATACAATGTTCCAAGTCAAACATAATATGAATTCTTATTTGAATATGTAGAAATTTGTCCACTCGTCATAATTTCAACTCATATTCACCCCAATGAAGGCTCTATTCAGAATTACAGCTGAGGTACAATACTTTGTGTAGTGAAATTCACAACTTCCTTTTGAAATTGAGACTGTTTTTGCATTTGAGCTTCAGCCAAACTGTATTAAGTACCAGCCAAATTTTAGAATTTTTTTAACAAATAGTAAAAATGAAGACAAATGTGTCAGGAAGACAAATATCTTAAATTCAGAACCACAAAAGTAAAGATAGAATAAAAGTATTATAACAAGAATAACAATATAACAAGAACAATAATGATGATGATGACAATGAAAGCAGAGCAGGTCTCTATCAGAAACAGAATCAGCTGTATACATTTAAGATAATTTTCGAGACGACAACAACAATTATTATTATTATTATTATTAATATATTATGCTTATTGTCAGTTAGGCCTTTTACAGAAATCTATATTTAATACCTCTGTTCCTTGTTCGCATTGTGTTGGTTAGCTAAGATTTTAATTATGGTTGATTGACATATTAATCAAATATCTGGCACAATTCAAATCACATTATGGAATATGACACTGAATTTGACATTTTATTAAATTTTAACCACGTGTTTCTGATAATTATAATAACTTCAATTCCAAGCTGATCAGTTTCTATAATGGCAATACAAAATAATTCGAATTTTATTTAAATATATCACTTCTTTAGTTCTTTAGACACAAATGAGTAAATCTTAATTAACTGAATATTAATTATTAATGAATACCATATTATTAAAACGAAAGATATTTAGAAACATTAAGTAATGTTTCATCTTCATAATTTCATATGATTTGGCATTAAAAAAGATTATAAAATATTGTCTTCATTCTGTTTTGGGTAGTGTTAATTAAAACTTTAAAAAAAATAAACGTTTTATTCAACCAGCAGCCCAATGAAGTATGATTAATTACACGCTCAATTGGCCCCAAGACCGCGCGGAACGGGTTTAGGAAACGCTGCCATGAACGAGCGCATTTATAGAGAGGTAACAGAGGTAGAGCGGCGGTTCGGTGACGAAGAGCAGGTGGGATGTAGCTAAATGGCTCAGGCAGACACCCTGACCCAGACAACCCAGGACGGGAAGCGCCGCGGAGATGAAACAAGGCGTGCCAGTGTAAACAGCCGGCTCGGGTATGTGTGCCCACAGATTAAACCATCTTTGAAGTCTGCCATACATCACTCGAAACTCCCATCCTGATTTTAAAGCTAATAAGCTTAAAGCTCAGAGCAGTCGAAGGCGAAATTTTAATCCCGGCTTTGATGATGCATTAAGTACTGAAAGGGGAGGAAAACCCATCTGAAATTCCCCGGAAACTTTTTAAGGTAGCAGTACACGGGCGTATTCCGCTGGGTTCCTAACTCCGCTCAGGTCTCGCCGCGGAGGGACAGCGTTAGAAGTGTCGGACGAGAGCTGATGCCAAAGTGTCGTTTCATACTTTACGATGAGCTCCACCTCGTAATGGAAAAGTATGTGTGTGTTTGTCTTATATATATATACACACACACACACGGCTGATAATGAGCATTCTCTGAATTGTTCGTTTAGTGAACTGGCAACGTAATAATACATTTGTGTGTTGAAAACATAAGCACTGTAACCTGTTTTTTTTTTTTTTTGTGAGTGCGTCTTAAACGCACCGTATTTATACACATCAGGATAGCGCTGGAAAGCAAAATCGTGATGCCAGCCTACTTGACTGAGTTCATCCCTCAACGATCTTAACATGTCCGAACGTTAATGGTTGCCCTGGCCGGTTCAAGCTAGGCTACATATAGTACGCGCGCACACCTGTGCATACGCGCCTCGAGCTGTAGCGCAGACACGACGTTCACATTATGAAGAACGGGCTGCGTGTGCGCGCGCGCACGGCAATCATGCATACACATTGTCATGGCTAATTAAGAAATTAATGAAATATTTCCACATGAAGAATTTCTGTCTGAAGAAGAAAAATGGAAAAAAAAACCGCAGAGGTTACATATGCTAATGTGCGCGAAAAAAAACAAACGTAGACGAACTGCAAGTACAATGAATTTTATAATTTCTGAAAGCACATCTAACACACCTACCCCATGCATAACATTCATATTAAGAACAATTGGAGAGTAATGTGATAAGATATATAGATGCTATAGCCACATATAATATAAATCATACAAATCTGTCCAATTGAAAGCTGATTACCCCTTTTCTTTTGAATACAATATACTATTTCTTTGTATGCAAAGAAAAACGCTTCACTGTCAAAGTTCTCCACTGTCAACTATTTCAATGTGCTCCCTCCAGAGAATTAAATTTTCCCTGAGATTTTCCTCAGATTAAGCCTGAGGGGGAGAAGGGGTGGGGGCTGTCAGGGGAGAGAGTGCAGAAGCAAACGGCCACGTTTCACCTCACACTCCACTGCACTGTCATTTCTCTGCAGCAACGCACAGAGAGCTCCTGTCTGGTTTCTATGGTAACTGGGGGGCCATTATGGTGCATTGTCATTCATAATGAAAGGACCTGCAAAAAAGAAAGAAAAGGAGAGAGAAAGAGGCAGTAGGGTAGGGTCATTCTTCCAGTATGGAGTCAGGACATGATGGCATGTGATAATGGCCCTGAACCGCTTTTACTTATTGCGATTTTCATTTTTTGTTCAATCGCAAACAAGGTTCATGGCTCAAAGAAACTGGGAATAGTGTCACAATCCATCGAGAGAGCATTTCTTAAGCCATAGAGTAGGTGCAGATGTGGGGAAGTGGCAGGTTCTTCCCATCTCTGCACATTTGCATTATAAATAATATAACTCATAAGGAGGCAGATCCTTAGGGGTGCAATGAGTATGTGATGACTGACAGGTGTCAGCGCATGCTGAACAAAGCAGAGTCAATGAGTGCATGATGACTGACAGCTGTGTGCACATGCTGAACAAAGAAGCAGAGAGTCAGTTAGTGTGTGATGACTGACAGGTGTCAGTACATGCTGAACAAAGAAGCAGAGTCAATGAGTGTGTGATGACTGACAGGTGTCAGCGCATGCTGAACAAAGAAGCAGAGTCAATGAGTGCATGATGACTGACAACTGTGAGCACATGCTGAACAAAGAAGCAGAGAGTCAGTTAGTGTGTTATGACTGACAGCTATGAGCGTATGCTGAACAGAGTCAAGAGAGTCAATGAGTGTGTGATGACTGACAGCTGTGAGCGCATGCTGAACTAATAAACAGAGAGTCAGTGAGTGTGTGATGACTGACAGCTGTAAGGTCATGCTGAACAAAGAAGCAGAGAGTCAAGAGAGTCCATAAGTGTGTGAAGACTGACAGGTGCCAGCGCATGTTGAACAAAGAAGCAGAGCATCAATGAGTGTGTGATGACTGACAGGGTCAGCCCATGCTGAACAAAGAAGCAGAGAGTCAATAAGTGTGTGAAGACTGACAGGTGTCTGCACATGTTGAACAAAGAAGCAGAGCATCAATGAGTGTGTGATGACTGACAGGTGTCAGCCCATGCTGAACAAAGAAGCAGAGAGTCAAGAGAGTCAAACTGACTATAGCCTGACAGCTGTCATGCTCATCCTTTGTTTTATTAGATCTTTCTGTGAAAATAAATGTCTGTGATTTGTTTTATTATTTATTGAAGTACCTCACTCAAGGTCATTTGAAGCAGTGCTTCAAATTTGAAGCTTACCTTGCTGTTTTACACCTGAACTATGGGCCTAACTTGTCTTTGAACAACCTGAATTTTGCTAGGTCCTCATGCCAGGAATGTAGTAGGCTTTGCATTATTCACCATAAAGGCGGAATTATCCAAATGTCCATTTCTATCAAAGGGGTGAAATCAGTAATCAGTATCAGTAGCTATCAGACCTTTAATGACAAACAGCAGTTTATTTCTGTGATGTGCAGTAGGAAACTAAGCCAGTTCAACCTAGAAAATCAGGTATACAAAGGAGAATCCATTTTGCTGACCTGGTTTCATTCAGTAGCATTAAAAAGCATCCAAAATCAGGACCTAGTATTGAGATGTACAATTCTTACTCCGTCTGCATGCCCTGTTGAAAAGGCTGAATTATATTTTTCATAAAATATGCTGAAAACCTGTTTACATCTTGCATTTAAAACAATTACACTCATTGCCCTTAATCAAATACCTGACTTACAATGTTTTAGTTCCCAGCTTTCTGTTACAGGTGGTGGCTGCATAATCCACACCATTGAATGTTTGAACATTATCACAAGTTCCCAGAAGGATATTCTTGCAGTTGCCAACCTCCATTTTAAGATCCAATGAGAAATGTGACCACAGGATTCCTGTACACTTCATTAAACTTCGTTATTTGGTAAAGCACATTAAGCAGTGGGCTGGAAGAGTGGGGGGGGTTACAGCCTCCTCAAGAGACCCCCACCATCACCTAATGCTTATACTGGGGGGGGATCCTCTTCAACCAACAGAATATTCCTAATGTTTGTTTTCGGCACAGCATTTCACAATTTTTCTCAAAATTGTCTTTCCTGTTGCCTTGAAGGACTCTGCCTTTGTGTAGGATGGGGTGCCCAAATATATCCAAGGTGGAAATGATTACAGAGCAGGAAGTAACCTTTTAAATTTGAAATGGATCGCCATGTGTTTTGAGAATTCAGGGGAATATAACGCAGGGGCTGCATTCCCCCACAAACATACACTGCTCTGCAAACTCACGGAACATCCTTCAGAAACCACACGTGCAATAATGTCAGAGAATCAGCCAAAAAGGGAAACAAAATTCTATTAGTTTTTTTTCTGTAGCTGGACAAAGCCCTCATCACAGAAAAAAAGAGGGTCTGAAAGCCAAGGCCGTTCTGTCCCTTCATAGTACTTCTCCCAGCCAGGGAGGGAGCGAAAAACAGCTGGAACTGTTTTGTGGAACCCCTTGTTCTCACCCTTTACACCCAGGGCTCATTAGGACATTACATGTGTTTCATTCACTTCCACAGGGTCACCGAGTTTGCTTTACCCTAAAAGGCTTCAGCCATCCTCTCAGTTCCTTCCAGTCTTCAGTAATTACATTTTTAGCTCAATTTTATATCTTATTTCAAAAGTAATGGTTCCAAACCACATTCTTGTGAACAACGGAGCTCGTGGCTCTGCTACCAAAAACCCTCTGCAAGATGTATGTTTATTGTGTGTAGGTGTTAATGTGTGCATGAGCATACGTGTGTGTATGTGTGTTAGTGTCCATGATTAAATATGGTACTACAGCAGGGATAAGTGTATGGAGACAAAAGGTGTGGCAGGTAGGACACACAGCCAGAGGTGGGGGCTGAGGGAGGGCTGCTCTGCCGCCGTAAGTAGACCAAAAGCCATACGAGGACAGCGACGTGGAGAGAGCAGGCAGACACAGGACACGGAGGGGAGAACCGCTTCGCCTGCAGAATGCTTTCTCAGTGACATGGCATGAACCGTAATGTTTTCTGCCAGCTCTGCTCAATCCTGTCCTACAACACATTAATTAGATTTTGGATAATGGGCTGTGATGCATTAGTTTCAAAAATAATTTTGTACTATTCAAAAATTCTGATGATTCTCTATAAATATTCGTAATTCTTGATGCATTTATGTAGCTACGTAATTTTTATTGCTGCAATAAAAAATTAGGTACATTAGAGGTGGAACCAGTTTTATGCTGCTGCATTGAGGTCAGCACAAAACGAAAAAGACCTGGAGATGTGTCAGTCTCCTCAGCCTGAGCTAAGCACATCTGGAAAAGTCTAAAATATTCAATGAAATTGCTTATTGTTGGTAGTATGGTCATGTTTTTATAAATATGAATTAGAGTAATTTCCAATTATACACTTTTTTTCTACAGTTATGGCAAAGCAATTGCTTGTCATATTAATGAATTCTAGCTAAATCCAGTAAATCCTAACCAGAGATAATAAAAATAAGCAAACAAATGTAGCCTATTTTTCTCATTTTGCATAATTAAAATGATCACAGCTGGCTATCCTTTTAGCTAATTCATTTATGTGGAAAAGTCAGGTCAAACTGCAATCTCCTGAAAACCAACTATGCTGTGTGTGTGTGTATATATTTATAATCTAATATATATATATATTACATTAGGCAGGCAAAAGGTATAAATATTTTGTGAAATAAAACATGCGTAATATAAGCTTTGGTTCCTTGCTAGTCCATGTGTATTAAATTTGGAAATTGTTAAATAAAAATCATTTAACTAACTGCCAATGCAGTTGTCATTTAATAACTATAGTGAAGTGAAGGAATATTATGCTGAGTAATGAGACTGAAAATGAAAGTAAATGATGGTTATTGTATTAGAAATACTGTACTGTTGAGGTATTTGGTAAAAATAGAAATAGTTCAGTTCAGTTTCGCTTGTATGATTTCTTTTATTATAGAATGATGAAATTGAGATGGTTGATAGTGACACTATATAAAAACTACTTTTTCTTTTTTATTGTGGTGTCTAATACATAAAATACTACTACTAAATAATAATAATAATGACAATAGTTGTTGCTATTATAAGAGAGAACGAGAAAATGAATAATTAGGAAATCAGATTTAAAAAAAAAAAAACAAGCTTGTTGCACTGCATTCTAGCACATAGTGAACATTAGTCATAATATCAGCACTGATTTACCTTCAGTTTTCAGTTCTACTGGGTTCAGTACACATTTAATATATTAACTGACACACTCCCTTAAGTGTTTAGCTTATTTCTCCATGAAGTTTGTCTCAAGCGCTTACTGAGAAATATTTGGCTAAATCTCCTTTGTCAATACAGCACTGACAGTCACGTCTGTGGATGCCCCTGTTGAGCTGCTTTTTTGCTTAACAAACTGATTCAGTGCCGGGAAGCTTTTACATTCTAAATATTTAAAATGACACAAACGTGAAATGTTATGTAAATTTAATAAATGATATTTGGTAATAAAGTCTTAATGATTATATTCATATAATTTCTATGAAGAATTTTCAGTTGACAGCGACTGCTTCGAGTGACACTGTAAAGCAGAAGAACATGCATTTGAAGGTTAGTATCAGCAGATCCTTGAAAATATATTATGCTTATTTTTATCTTTTAACGTCTTAGGACAGGACAAGGGAGTATGGAAAATAGATGGATGGCTGGAATTTGACCTGTTTAATGTATTTTTTTATTTGTATTTAATATAGGGACAGATTTTGCTCAAATTATAGTATTTAAACAATCACTATATTTAAGTTAGAATAAAATAGCAATAACAGGCAATAATATAGTACATCCGTTCAGCATACTGGCAATATTAAGCAGTAATCAGTCAATATTTGAGCATATTTCAAGCATTTCAAATGCTGTGGAAAAAACAAAAGGAACAGAGAGGAACGCATGCCGATTAGGCTATTTGGTATGTGACCTCAGTCACATATTCTGCTGGGCAGTGCTTGTCAGATTAAATCACTGCATTTCTCCCTCGTGTGTTAAGCAGTAACAGAAAACTTTAATCACGTCTGGCTGTCATGTAAACATCAAGATAAAATACTACATATAACAAAAGTTATTGAACTATTCACAAAAACTTTTTTTGATAATCTTCCCTTTTCCTTATTTTTGGTATTCATCACCTGTTTAAAAAAGATTTAAACAGCTCATTGATAAAATATTGAAAAGATTAATATTAGAAAGCTAACGTTTCAAATGACAATGATTTGTTTTTTAATAATAGCGTATAATCAACGTATAATTAAGGTATAATCAACATGGAATATTAGAATGACAAAATCCAAATTATTGTGAATTATTCTAAATAAATATTATTGGTTAAATAATTCAAAAGAATTCACCGATGGTAAAGACTTCCCCACACAACCATAACAAAGGACAGGACTGCTAGTAGTGAATCAGGAAAGCTTGAACCATACACACAAATCTTCGAAGGCTGGAGATATCAAGTACTTAAGCAGCTCCTGAAAATATGTAAATCCCAGCATGCCAGCAGTGGGTTCTGGCTCAGCTGCTGGTCTAAAGGAGTATGGCATCACTGATAGCTGCTGTCAGACCGTTCAGCCTCAGTGGCTGCTTTGGTTGCTAAAACGACTTTCAACCCATCTTCTTGGTCCGGCATTGAAAGCAAGTCCAGTGACAAATACACTTTGCTCTTTCTCATAATATCCACACACACACACACACACACACACACATTGCAGACAGACACAATAAAATGCTTGCATCTCTGTATGATTGCACATACACGTTTTGCTACAGTTAATATTTTTCGGCATCTGTAACACCTGAAACGAATGTATTTAAATCCAGTTTGATGCTGTTTTGTTTGCTAGGATTTTAAGGAGATATTCATTGAACAGTCATACTCTTAGATACAGGAAGGAAATATAGAATGCATAATGATGAATGAGTTCTGAAGAAACACAAAACAAACGACGACAACCGTGTTCCTAAGACCTTTCAGATAGTAATCCGATAAACCACTCTCTCCCGTGCTCTTTCTCGTGCTTCTTCCCCAGTCTAGGCGGCCGCCCTCCCACACAGGACGCAGGATGCACATGCTCTGAACTTGTGCTTTATTACAAACTTTATTACAATACAGAGGTATTATAGTGGATACAGCTGTCCCCTTTCACTACAGTGCCTCTGTCCCCACATGTGCTGTACACCCCTACAGATCCAGGTATCCAGTATATGGAATGACTACTGCTTGGCAGAAAAGCAGTGCTTACCTATGTAATGGCTATTGTCCTTTCTCAATAGCACAAAATCTAAGTTAACATGTGTCTGATGCAATTTAATATCATAAAATCTTTTAAAAAAAATCTTCAATGTCATTCTATGATAGGCTTATGCACATATAACAGCCCTTCAGGTAACATGTTTGAAAACAATTCCATTCATACAAGCTTATGTTTTCAAATAACGTGAAAATGAAATGTTTGAAATACAAAAACATTTCTGTTTAAAATTGTTTCCAATTTTCATTTTGGCTGGAAAATACCTTTCAAATTACAAAGAATAATTTATCACGCATGTAGATTGAAACATCCTTGAAATATCGCAACCAAATTTTTAAAAACTCATCTACAGTTACAACATATCTAAATCAACCTTTATAGTATAAGCCATGATAAATAACACAACACTGCAGCATTATAATACAGCATGTAATCGTAGAATTTTTAAAACTAAGTTTTAAAAATGTTGTATTTTTACAAAAAAAATGTTTTACAGTAGCTTCTTGAATAAAGTCATTTGTACAAATACCTTTCCATATACCTCTTTTGCTTTGTGAGATGCTATAATCACAGATAAATGGATAATTGAATCAGTTCATCATTGTACTGCTCCTTCTATCTCGAATGTCATATCTTGGACAAATCTTTTTTAAACTTATGAATTTTTCTGAATTAAAAAAAGTTATTAAAAATTCTTTTAAATCTTTAGTGTTATAATATGCTTGTTTACAAATGTTTATCAGTTTATTTTCAACCCAACTTGTAATTAGTTTGGTTTAAATTTATTTGACTGATTTTTAAATAAAAATAAACTAGTTCTAATAAAGGAAGTCTGGACAGTGACTCATTTTACAGAATTAATTAACAGGCTAAATTTAAACACTTTACCTTTAAAACCTTTGCCTTCAACTTACAACAGTGTTTCTAAATAGTTTAGGTAAAAAAAAAAAAAAGATTAACTGACAAAATATATTGTCTTTCCATCTGAATTCAAACTAAAGTATCAATACTCATTTTTTCAAAACACGTACAACATTTTACTAAAAAAAAAGACCTGCAAACACCTTAATTTCTCAGTTGACGACTTTTAAAAGACATAATTTTGTCTTTTTAAAAATAAGGAACTATATCTGACATTCTTCATGGTGACAAAAGGCATGGACTGTCATGAAACACTGAAAATCCCTAGAAAGTCCATTATAAACTTTTTATAAATACATTTTTTTTTTCAGTCACGTAGAGTTTCCCCAACATTGTATGCTGGCGAGTAATTTACATAGCAATCGACACATTTAATCAGTACTGACTGTCTCAAACACACAGACACAGACAGACACACACAGCCTCTGAAGCCCAGTGTGTAACTAGACTTCCAATAACAAAGTTTCTCACTCAAGTGGTCAGCTTGGCAAACCAGGACAAATACCTGACTTTGCCCACTTGAAGTTAGTTGTCACTGCACTAATAAAGTTAATGGTTAGCATGGTTGTGTTGTACAAGAGTGCTAAAGCACAGGAGCACTGCTCCTGATACCGCTCACCACTGCAGGCAGACTCAGTACCCCATACTCACGTACCTCCGCCAGTCCCATCACCTTGCAATCTCAGTGCTTGACCAGCTAATGAACTTGACCATCAACTGAAAATGTGTGACAGTTACGGAAAGATGTGAGCCAAGCTACTGGATGTGAAATCATGCAGGGATCAGAATGAGAGAGGGGAAGCGCAGACATCAATGAGTGACTTTTCCCGGCCGGGTTAATTGGGTTATGATGGTGCGTCTATTAATCTCACTCGCCCAGCGGTTTTTAATTTCATTTTTAGTGACAAAGCCCCAGAGAATGGCACATGGAGCTGTGGGAACAGACAGCCTGCCAGGTAGTCTGTCTCAGCAAACGGGTGTGTCTCAGGTGAAGGCTCTCTCTCAGAAAGCCACATTAAATGTCTTAGGTGACACTTTTAGGGTGGTGCGGTGGCACAGTGGTTAGCGTTGCTGCTTCACAGCAAGATGGTCCTGGCTTTGGTCCTGCGTCCTTTCTGTGTTTGTGTGGTTTTTCGTTGGGGGCTCCGGTTTCTTCCCACAGTGCAAAAGCGTGCAGGATAGGTTGATTGGCGAGTCTAAATTGGCCCTGTAGTTGTGAGTGTGTGTGCGCCCTGCGGTGTGCTGGCGTCTGACCAGGGTTGGTTCCCGCCTGTGCCTGTTGTTCCCGGGATAGGCTCCGGTCCCCACCACGACCCAAGTTGGGATTGAGTGGTTTCAGAAAATGGATGGATGGGATGGATATGCAGGTAAAGTAATGTTGCTCAGAGATGGTACAACAGGGAACCCTCCTGGTACTTGAACTTGAACCAGAAGCTTTTGGGCTTTCATGCCTTTAATAATTCCACTGCTGACCTGCTGATTTACTTAGTGCGTGTCTTCAGCCTGTAAGATTGTGTTAGCTAGCATAGGTGCCTCAGGTCATGTGACTGTCTGCCTAATGGGATTGGTTCAACTAGTGTCCCAGAGAGTGGGTATGTCTTAGCCATTCAGACTGTAGTGGAATTAGCGTTCATGTGGAAGGTGTACCGCTGAAAATGGCTCCGTGTGTGTGTGTTGTTGATAATATTTAGATAAATTTACTGCAGTTAAAAAATTGCAACTTGTATAATTCTAAGCGTAAAAAATTTAGCTTCTTACTAATTCTGGAAAATTATTCAAATCTATACAAAGACTAAAAACTTAAACATTTAATTAATGATATATAATGCTGAATAACAATGTAAGTTAGATGCTTTCCAATTTTGTCGTCCCCCTAACCCAAGAATAGCACCATAGAAACTTGTATATTTGTCCCACTGCAGCTACAAGCAGAAGGTATTTAATCGCTGAAGGACCACCAAGGGAGGGGGGGGGGGCAAAACTGACGGAAAGGGGGTGAAGTCCCACACATGATTAAATAATTTTGGGAAACAGCAATGTCCCACACCACTGCAGCCGGGAGCTGGGTGTCACAGACTTCAATTCAAACGGGTGACAAAAGTAGCCTACAGCTCCACAATTTGGATTAAAACTTTCCCATGATTTTTATTTTCTGTTTTAATAAAGTGCATGCATTTCCAAATGATTTAGTTAATCGCCAATGCCAGTGCCTGACATTGCCCAGATGACCCACCCGTCTGTCTGCACTACTTTGTGTTCAGGACCACTTGGCAAAACATTACATTCGATGTCAGGCACTGAGCCATTTGGATACGTTTATCTACTGCTGTACCTGTAAAAATAAAGTCGCCTCATTTAACTCTTTGCAAAATGAGGTCTGATTACCATAACTATTACCTATTAACGGCTTTCTTTGTGGAAATACTTTGAGAAAAAAAACTTATTGACATTATTATTGTTGATGTGTTATGTATTATTCTGCATTTTTTTTTTTTCCACAAAATTCTGATACAGACAAATATGCAAACATGAAGTGCTTGTTCGGTAACTACTGCACCATGCGCTGGGCCTGCGTACATAAGTACACACTACATGCGAAGAGGTCCATCTGAATGCTGTTAATCCCTACAGCTGTGCGTGGGGTGTGGCACTGCGGCAGAGGTGGGCATTCCCGGGCGGGGCGGGCACCCAGCAGGGTGAGGTACAGGCAGGTGGGGGGGGGCTTGGTGAAGGACAAGTGAGGGATGGTATCACACCACCCTCCACCGCTGGTGTTTCTGGGATGACTGGTGTTAACTCCCCCCCCGTCAGTCCACCGCGCTCCGCCCCATGATCTCCGCCCCATGATCTCCGCCCGCTCCACCTTAACCTCTGCCGCAGTACAGTTCCTTTGTTCTTAGCACCCAGTTTACGTGGCCTCCTTAACTGGGTTGTGCACAGAAGCCCCCCAGTCTGCAGCAGGAGAGTGATAAAGGTGCAGGCCAGTCAGGCTGTACCTTGGAGCAGCTGGGCAAGTGGACAGGCGGAAGCCCCCTTCAGAGGAGGAGCAAAGTGATCTGGATGCTGTATTAATGTTGACACAGCTCGCGTTTAAGAGGAGGGCTCTGGGCCTTTAAGGCGCCTGCTATGACAGTATATACCCTTAAGTGAAGCCATATTCCAGTACATGGACCAGGGCATCATTTTTCTCCTCTTTCTTTCACATACATACAGACACAAACAGCAACAAGCCTCATACAATAAAACAAGAAAGTCACAGTTTTTCAAGTGAGCGTCCAGTTGCCTAGTCCTGCCCCCCCCCACCCCCTGTTCCTGTTGGACTAGCCTAACCCCCCACACC
>JAODJU010000036.1:3771605-3782128 GCA_026776725.1 Gnathonemus echidnorhynchus | reverse complement strand
ACACCTTTCTATCATACCTAGCATTAACTTTTTCAGCAATTTCTGCTACAGTAGTTCTCCTGTGGGATTGGACCAGACCGGCTAGCCTTCACTCCCCACACGCTGCACAGACCACTGATAAATATTTTTAAATCCAAAATTGTAAAATTATGAAGTATTATCTGAAATTAATTTATATAGCTCAAGATAAGACACAAGGAGGCAGAGTAATAGAGAATTATAGAAAAAAATACATGGTGAAAAATCATTAAAAACTAGTGAACTGCTAATACAAGGCAACCCTCTGGGAGCATTAAACGCAGAGAGATGACTGACTGATAGGAACGAATATGATGCAGCATGGAGTAGCCTTGTAGTCTGTCCCAGTCATTCATTCCTGTGGGTGCCCGACCCAGCATTCCAAGAATCCTGTCATACTTTGGACTCAGCGGATATGCATCAGAATGTGGCCAATAAAAGCAGGGCACTTCAGTGTGAGCGTTAGAGGGCCAGGCATGAGGTCAAGACCAAAAAGGATGGTGCTCAATCCCCCAAGGCCCTTTCACTCAAAGGACAAAGTTCTTCTTCACCACCACTAGTAAGTGCCTATTTACTAGTAAGTAAATAGGATGTTTTGTTCTCACACCAAGGCTTGGTTAGAAAGGACTGCCCTATGACCATGACCTTGCTCAATTAGCTCTCGTGATGACACCACCACTCCTGTCCACAGCACAAAAATGCAAAGAACCCACTGCATTTGTAACACCCACTTTTGGAAACAGGGGGGTATGGAGGCTCAGTGGGAAGTGACCCTGGTAAGATCATCACACTTGAGCCCTTCTTGGCATTGCATGAACCTTTTCAGCAGTGAACAAATGGTTGCCATAGTTGTTTTCTACCTTTTCCAAGTTTGGCACAGTTTAATTTCACAAATATTAACACAGACTTACACAGGAGAACTGATGATCTTTTCTCTTGCGCCTGGTATTTCTCTGCTCCCTCTGTTTGTTATTAAATGTTGGAGTTGTCCCTTCACTGGGTGATGTTCTGTAGCATTTCTGCCTTCATCCTCTATAACACAATGCTGCTTCCTTCCATCTCAGCGCCACAAGACTGCCTCCATCTGTCATGACAACACAAGAATGCTTTCACCCACCAAAAAACACAAGGCAGCCTCCACCCAGCAGAAAAACAAAAGGCTGAATCCATCTGCTATGACACAAAGATGCTTCCCTCCTATAGTACAGCATAACCAGTCTCTCAGCAGCTTACACCAGCTGTGAGAAATAAATCATGTACAATTTTAAGAATTAATTGCATATTATGAGGTGTCAACACAGAATCTTGGCAACCATCTGAATGCCGTTCCCCTAGAATATCCTGTCCTATGAGTGATCCCTCAGACTTCTCAATGGCATGTTCATTGTTGCAATGACAGGTCCATCCATCTTGCTACTGGTCAATCTCTTCCCATTTTCTCTTCAACTTTCCTAAGGATTATGATCTACTCCAATCCACCGGCCTTCTCATAATGTCACAGATAATATAGCTTTAGTTCTGTTGGTGTTAATGATTGCTCCAAGGTGGCAAAAGTTGTCTGCAACCTAGGTTTTCAAGGCTAAAGTTAGAAGCTGATCTTATAATCATTTGTGTTATTCACATTCCTTTAAGGTGTCTTCAGATCTTCATTCTTTTAAGTGTGGTGACATCAGCATATTTTGAGCTTGTTGGTGTTTCTTATACCACTTGCTTAGCTAAAGAGGCATGATGATAGTATTCGACCTTCCTTAACCACTTTACCAATCAGGAATCACTCAGTATCTGTTCCTAATGTTCTGACTTCAGCTTCTTGTCCAATGTAGAGATCCTTCATATGATGATACACTGGAAAACCTAATTTCCTGAGAACATTTCACATTTTGACAGAGTCAATACAATCGAAGACATAGCTATGATCAATAAAGCATGTCTGTTTCCTTCTTTGCCATTGAACAATTTTTCAAATTTGTTGCCATGATTTACTTAATACTTCTTTTCTTTTTCAGTTGTGGATGTATTTTCTGTTAGAATGCCATCTACCCCACGTCCTTCCTTCCTTTTTGGCAGTGGTCTCAGCGTTAATCTGACACCACTATGTACACAAAGGTCTTCTCTGTATTCTTTCCATCTTTTCATTAATTATTATCTTCCCATTGATGATCTTCAGCATACATTTGTATATTATACATAATCATGTTATTAAAAAAGTTCGTTGTGATTAACTTGCGCTATAAATGTCATGGAGAAAAAGGAACACGGGGAGTATAAATGTGGAGTGCGAGTACGCTAAATCACTACTGTCAGTCCTGATCCCCACGTTGACTTAAGAAGCAGACAGCTGCCAATGACAGCCACTGATGCTGGATCAGTAGGCCAGACGTCCTGGCCACACGGTCACAGGCCGATAGACACGAGCTTGTGATGTTACTTGGCACAAGTTCGGATCTACGGGTTTGTGGCAGCGGGCAAAGTTGACCCAGGGAGGCAGCAGTGAGATACAGGTACATATACAAAAAAAAACATGGTAATTCTAAGTTAAAAGGTATTTTTTGTAACAAACATGTAGGCTTTGGCAGTATCCCTCGGTAATGCCGTAAGTCCTAACCTCTGTCTATACTGCAAATTTATCACAGCAGGAGGTCCCTTCAGTGGGGCACTAAATATCCAGCCATGTAAATGAGTAAAACTACACGCTTTTATCCTATCAGCATTGGCTGTGATACAGACTAATAATAACAAAAATAATTGTAGCGTATAAAAAATGCACAGCACTCTGGTGGATTAGCATCCACACCCATCTCCATCACATAGTCTGCCTGCCTTCCACAAATGTGCTCCACAGCTGATGCACATTCCACTCTATGGGCTGGTTACATTCCACAAGTAACTGAACAAGTATGGAGGCTGGCAGGGGTGGAGGCTGGGGGATGAAATCCATCTGCAGTTCATCTGCACTGAGGGAATCAGCAGCACACGCATCGCCGCTCTAGTCGGGTTTTTATTTTAACATGCATGCCAGTAGTTCTATACCCAAGACTTCTTCCATTTCCTATAATGGAATCTATTTTTTCATCCATCAAAACTGGTTTTATGTAAGCAATGTGATGCATATCCACAAAAAAAAAAAAAACTGAAAGCATGAAGCTATTCCACAGAAATGCTTACATCCATAACTTTTTTTACTTATAAAATGCTTACTTTTAAAAACCATAAGTCTGCCATCTATCATGTAAATTTATTCTGAGAACAGAGTTTAAGCTGGGTAAAGGTGTTTAATAAAGGTAAAGTAGTAGAGCTTTTTAAAGTACCTGCTTCCAATATTTCCAACAATATCTAACAATCAATGCATTCCAAACAGCTGATTAACTACAGCATACTGACATACAGTGGGATATGTATGTGTGTGTGTGAGCGTGTGTGCGTGTGTCTGTGTGATGTGCGTGCGTGTGTGTGTGTGTGATGTGCGTGTGTGCGTGTGTGTGTGTGTGTGTGTGTGCGTGTGTGTGTGTACTTATAGGGCAAAATGGAAAGTAAGCTTACATAAAACTAGTGAAATAATAGTGTTGCAGCTTGAACTTGCTTCTTTTGATGCAGATATTAGGTTCCTTCACCACACTGCTATCTGATGTCCCATATTCAACTTAGGAAATAATTTTAATATTTAATTTTAAAAATTTATTAAGAAACCAACTGTAAAATTCTTGTTCATAAAGATACATTTATCTATAACTATTTAATAGCTTGTGTTTATATTGTGAAATTTATAGTAACATGCTTGAAAAGGCCCAGTACAGTATTTGTATATATATTAATGTACATAATACATAATCATAAGTAAAGTGGCTGTCAGAAATGATGCAATGTCTTTGCAACCAACATCCGAGTTCAGCTACCTTTGACCCAAATGGCTTGTAAAAGAGCAAATCGACCACAGCAGAGTAACATGGCTGTGCGGCGCTGATTGCAAAGCCTGTGATCATATGTGGGGCTCACATGCAAATCAACTGCCATTTACAGAGGAAGCAACATGAGCTATGAGACTCAAACAGCAAGTGGACGTGTGTCTGAAGGCTCTGCCGCAGAGCTGCCACTCACATCAAAGCGACAACCGTCATCACCATAAACCAGCTGTGTTCCTCTGCCTTTGGGCTTAAAGACCCGGCCTTAAAGAAAACCTCTATCTATTCACCAGAGGATCCACTTTTCTTAGGTTGGATTAGAACAGGGGTGGCCAATCTTACCCAGAAAGGGCCGGTGTGTATGCTGGTCTTTACTGCAACTCCATAATTAAACTACTAGTTAGAGGACTGACAGGGTAAAGAGTCCTCACACCTGGGTTTGACCAGCTGGTCTTAAAGTCATCCCAAAAACCTGAAAACACACTGACCCTCTGCGGATAAGATTGGCTACCCCTGGTTTAGAATATTGTGGGTCAAAAAACTGTGAAACAAATTAGTCCCAATTAAAGAATCTGCTGCTTGCTTGGTAGACGCCCAACACAGCTCTTGTTTAATTAATTTACTGTTCATTCACAATTTGCTCTCATTATTATATAAATCCTTCATTCTCTAAATACCTTCATACTGTCTGAATAAAAAACAAACACAAATCTACAAATTATCATTTAATACCGGCATAGATAGAAAATCATGTTTAAAGTGTTATCACTTAATTTTTTATGGTAACACAAAGCGACAGCCAGTGCTTGAAGTGGGCCGGAACGCAGCGGAACGCAGTTCCAGAACTTCTGTATTTTCGTCTTTTGGGTTCCGCCACTTTTTTCTGTGTTCCGGTACTTACTGAAACTGATCCGACGCAGCGACAGTGGCCCGAGAATAGACAATATCACAAGACCGATAAAAGACTACATTACCCACGAGCCACGACAGAGCGCAGACAAAAAAGTAGCCTATGCCTATAGGTTATTGCTTGGAAGAATGATTAAAGTAAAATAGTTTTTGAACCAACACATCCTAAAGACTTGATTTTTTTTCACCGCACAAATGTCAAATGTCGGAAAATTCACAATGACACAAGTACAGTGGTGCCTGTGGTTCACGAACGCTGTGCTCTACGAACAATTTGTATCACAAGTGTATCACAAACTCCAAACCCAGAATAACAGGGAAATGGGACAGAACTCATATGTAAATTATTAAAATAATTACATAAATGTTTTTCAGTCTGGTCAGTTCTAGAATACTAAATACAGAGATGGATAGTTCAGGTCCAGAAAGTAAAAATCCAGACCAAGATTTTGTTTCAACCAACCAATTGAGCATAAAGAGTCATAGTCACAGAGTACTGAACTGGTTGGGTGAAACAAATTAGGAAATCAGCACATACTGACTCCAGCGTAGCGCTGTCACAGGAGAAGTCACAGTCTATAACATGGGTCAGCGGTTGGTGGCTTCAGAATGAAGTCAAAAAACAATGCCTGAAAGCTAGGAAAAACGGGCACAGTCAATGGAAATGCCAAAGAAAAAGACATTCCTGTTTAATAAAAAGATTTTTAAAAACTCCTTAACACACCATCTAAAAACATACACAGTTGACATTTTTAAAAGACTGAAGATTCTCTGCAGTGAGATTGGGGTCATAGGACAACAAGAACCATATAATATAATGACATCCTCACCCATGCTGGCACATCAGGAATAATCTCACTGCTGTCCCATTCTATGAAAGGGACACGAACCCAACATTTTGTAGGAGAAAAATATTAACAAACAATGAAACTCAGCAAGATTACATGTTAGCAGTGTTGTTTCTGGATGCAGAGAAACCAGAATAAGTATCTTTTCCTGCAATAGTTTTTGACTCTGGGTGTTTCCCAGCAGGGCTGTTGGCTGCAGCTCTGACTTTTGGCAGTGCCAAAAAATCTGGACATTTTTCTTTTGTTCAAATGTTAAAAGTGAAACAATGAGCGGGAGCCACACACATGCTTGTAAAAGAAGGTACGCAAAAAAAATGAGGGATGCAAAGAGGAGGTGAGAGAGGAGGCAGGGCTGTGTCTCTCAGACAGACCACCTCCCTCCTCGAGAGGAAGGGGGGAAAACCCAGACAGGGAGGTTATTGCCTGTGTGCTGTCAGGCCCACAAGCCACACAAGGGCCGCAAAATCAGCCTTCCCAAGAATCAGATCTTCACAGAAAAGGGTAGGAATTCTCAATAAAGTTACTCCCTCCCTCCCTTAAATTACATCTTAATATCCCTCTTACTGCCAATCCTTCTTCAGAGAAGAGAAATACAATTTTTGTTGTGTGTATATATATATATATTTTATAAATACTTTACGAATTACTTTTACATATGTTATTTTGCCTCGTGTAAAATATAATTTTGTAAGGATTGAACTGATTCAATTATCATGCCATGCCTGAAGCCATCTAATGCAATGATTTAAATTAATTTATCTAAAAACAAAAAAAACTCTTTAAATTAAAATATGCATCTCTCTGCCTCTAGTGCTGTGTGACAACACTGCAACATCTGTTGTAATTTGATTATGGTAAGGAAAAAATGTACAGGATGTATCCTTGTCAGAGTAAAGATGATGCTTATATTTCTAAAATAAGCGATATACCACAATGCTTAGTGAAAACAATGACTTATGTAGGATTTCGCCTGTAGGAATTTCATCTATTTCATGAAAAAAAAAAATATTTGACATGAACATGAAAAAACTTTGTACTTCCCTGGGCAAGGCCAGGTTTTTAAATAAGAAGTGATGAGCTACAGTGTATCACTGTACTGAGAGAGGTTCACTGAAGACTGCGGGAGAGAGAGACCTGCTTGCCGGAAAAATCACGCTCTTTATTAACAGTCCATAACCCTTGTATTGCTGTTGTTGTTAATGATAAGGGTTGCATTTCTCTATTGTCGCACGTGTGTTTGCCTGTGTCTTGTGTGTACCTGGTCCGATCCTCGTGTGTATTTAGCGTGTGTAAATCTTCCACCGTGTGTGCATCTTGCAGTTCGGCGTCTTACAACCTCATGTTTCCCGTCTGTGTATTTGGGTTCGGTGCTCGTTGGGTGCCTGTTGTGGTCCTTCTATTTACAATTGCATGCGGGGCATGCTGGGACATGTGGGGCATGCTGGGACATGCTCCCCGCTGGCGCTACACTAGTATAAAAAAAGCAATCTGGTCGAGGAATCTGTTCATCAACCAAATTTTGTACGCAAACCAATGCATTTTTTTCACAAAATTTTTGGTCGTGAACCAAATTGTTCGTAGAGCACAGCGTTCGTGAACCACAGGCACCACTGTACTTGTGTCATTGTGTCACAAGGTAAACACACAGCCCATAGTATGTTTCAGATCTGAAAAAAACTGGGGGGTGTTCTACAAAGCAGGATTTCTCACTTATCTGGGTTAATTTAAGCTAGAATTCATGATTGTCCAATAGAAGTGCTCCTTACCTAAACTGTTATAGGACAATCAATACTTCTAGCTTAAGTTAACCTAGCTAAATGAGAAATCCTGCTTTGTGGAACACCAATCCCCCCCCCACCGCAGTCTCAGTTGTTTGCTGCTTGTCTCTGAGGTATAAATATTTGTTACAGACATCATCAGTGTAATCATGTAAATCACATAAACTAAGAGGTATAACTCAGAAATAGTAACAGCACAAAGATTTTTAAATTGCATGAACATGGCACAAATGATTGGTTTGGTCCAAATCAGACACACAGTGCTGGAATGCATGGCTTTGCACATCATCCGCACATTCTGAAGTAACCCAACAGAACATTGCTTAATATGCAAAAATTCGAAATATTACATCTATTATTTATTTTATTTGTATTAAGACTTTGCCCATATTACCCACCCCTACTGCCACCCCTACTGCCAGTCTCCATGCACAGTGGTGCCCCTCACCTTCCCCCCCACTAATGCTGTGAAATACTTATGGGAAACGTGTCGACTTGGTTACAGTCTATGATGAAGTTAAATTCAGGCTATGAAGACATGGGAGTAAAATTTGCCTGTATAGGAAGCACCCCAAAAAGATTTTATTTATTTTATTTGAATTTTTATTTGAAGATGTTATTTAACATATGTTGCTAACAGAAAGATACGTTCATTTTGTTTAGTCTGCTAATTATCATTAAGCTACGAAAATCAGTTATTATTATTGTTGTTGTTGTTGTTATTGTATGGTACGTGTTGGTATATGTATGGTACGTGCAGGAAAACACAGGATAGTCATTCTGGACTTTCTTCCTTGCTTCCTTCCACTTGAATGTAAATGAACAGATTTGACTTTTAAGCCACTGCCAAGTTCCTCTAACTGGACTGGCAAGGCTGTGCCAAGGAGCTAAAAGGCACCACCATGACAGAACAAAGAGACCGGTGGTCCCAGCACACCCCCAAAGCCCTGTCGTCAGGGCAACACGAACAAAGCCCGGTGTAAAATGGGGCGGAGGATTGGAAGTTACACGAACCCAGACGCCGCCTTGAACGACCTCTCACAAGGCCATGCTGCAGCGGGCCTCATCCAGAACCACACAAAACAAGCAAGAGAACCCTTCTGTACTCAAAATTTTGGAGTTCGGAATTGGAATTAAAACCCAATCAGCAAGGCACCATGTCAGCAAAACTATTTTACTAAACTGAAATTTTTACAATGAGAAGAAATGAATGAAACAGCAAATTGAAAAAAAAATCTCTTTCCAAAAAGATTCTTTATACTCACTGTGCCACAATACTTGGCACCAGGATGGGTGAGAGGAGTCCAATGTGGCCCGCGAGACAGAAGGACGTAAACAAGCACCAAGGACACCGCAGGAGGAGAAACACAAAGCAAGGCAAACTAAGGAGTTAGATAAATAAAAGACGGGCAAAGAGGAAGGGAAGTAATCTGGGATAGAGAAAAGAAAACTAACAACATCGGAATATAAATAAACCCATATTACCATTATTCTAAGATATGGTTTCTCATTTTTTCAAAGAAAAAACCAATAAAAAGGAAGGAACATATTTCTTAGCCTGTAAAAGCTCAGAATTCTACTGAACGGGGGCCTGCTTAATAACCAAATGACAGGCAACATCTGTTTGTAAGAAAGCCAAGATCAAGCTTTACAAAAACCGGCTTGATTCTCTCTCGCTCTCTCTCTTACTCAGTCTTCTGAAAACAGTGAAAGGAAAGAGAAAGAAGAAAAGAAGAAAGCAGAAATTTGGTGGACAGAAAATAAAGTTGTTTCCTACACCCCTCAATGCTGCCCTTTGTTTTTCATTGCAACAGAACAAGCCCAGGTACAGCCTACTCTCACTGCCTATTACCCCCACTGCTCCCACACAGATGCACACCTGCACACACATATGCATGGAAACACAGACTCACACAAACGCACACATAAGCAGCATATGCACACACACAGCTCCGAGATAACTCTCTGCACCAAAAATAAATTCCAGTCTCTAGTTTAAGCCTGCACCTGTACAAGAAGACATCTTCTGGAATTTAGCCATAGTTCACCGTAGCAAAGTGATTCCATTGAGTTACGTGCGCGCGTGCACACACAGAGGTTTGTAATTACATCTTTGTGGGGACTCTCCATTCATTTCTATGGGAAAACTCTTAATTCCAACATGACGAGCTTAACCCCTACCCAGCCCTAACCTTGACTGTTAGTAACCAAACAAAATACCAGACTTCTGGCATTTTTACTTTTTTATTGCATTCAGAGATCTTTGTGGGGACCTGAAAAACAGTTGTAGTGATGTAATACAAACCTATTCCACACACACACACACACACACCTGTTGCAAACTTATGCTGGAATCTCATGTTCCTGGTTATCTTTAAATAAATGCAGGGTAAATAAGAACAGTGCACAACCACATACAGTCATTTATAATTTATAGATGTGTGTATATTTGCTGACCTTCTGAAGGTTGAAGTCATTATTGCAGAGGCATCAATGCCACCTCTCAGTAAACTATGGTTCCTGATGCAGACAAATCACAGCAGCAGGGCATTTTGTGCTCAGCAGTACAGACACCGCAATGGCACGGTGACAAGCCACCAGGGAAAGTGCCGATGACAGAAGCTGTTGTGCGGTAATGTGCATAGGGCTGCCATCTGAGGTAGCAATCACAGATGCAGTACAGGACATAATGGAACGGGAGAGGTCGGCCCAACGCAGACGCAGTACAGGACGTAATGGAATGGGAGAGGTTGGTCCAATGGAGATGCAGTACAGGACGTAATGGAATGGGAGAGGTTGGTCCAACGCAGACGCAGTACATGACATAATGGAACGGGAGAGGTTGGTCCAATGGAGACGCTGTACAGGTCGTAATGGAATGGGAGAGGTTGGTCCAACGCAGACGCAGTACAGGACGTAATGGAATGGGAGAGGTTGGTCCAACACAGACGCAGTACAGGATGTAATGGAAAGGGAGAGGTCTGGCCCACGCAAACGCAGTACAGGACGTAATGGAATGGGAGAGGTTGGTCCAACGCAGACGCAGTACAGGATGCAATGGAAAGGGAGAG
>JAODJU010000036.1:3730934-3766587 GCA_026776725.1 Gnathonemus echidnorhynchus | reverse complement strand
CTGGGCCTTTTTAATCAGGGAGTTGATGGTCGGCTCCCACCTAAGGTCCTGTGTAATGGTGGTGCCGAGGAAGCGGATTTATCTACAAAAAGCAATTTATCTACAAAGAAGCACACAAATCTATCCACATACAAACACAAACACACATATTTGAAATCAGCCAAACACACACAAATCTGATAAGATTCCTAGCTTAGATTTTGCAACTTCACATGCATAATCATCATCGTAAGACTCAACAAAATAATATGTAGAACAGCTTTATCTGGGCCTTGGAAGGAAACAGCACATGGCAAGGTCAACAATGTTGTCAATAATTTCTATAGCACTGTTCAAAAGGTGACCCAGTTTAGGGCTTTAACACGGAATGTGAGATTATGCTATAATACAGCAGCTCACCTTAGTGCTATAAACTACAAAAATCAGTTTTATGGCACTAAGATTTGAGACAGTATGGTTGTCTACACATACAACTGTGCATTGATGTTAGGGTCAGCGATAATTGATTAGAGAGTCAGCTTCATATCCAACCTGAATGGACAAACAGAACTCCTATTATGTTCACATACAATATACAAACGTGCTGAGTAATACTCAACTTAGACTGATTTCTCTGATACAGTTTCACAACAATGACTCTCAATAGCTCTGTCAACATTAAAATAACATGGTTCAGTCCAAAAGAACATTTACCCAAAAACGTTCATCCATTCAAACCAGGCATTTTGCAATTTTTAGATATTTCATTCCAGAATCCCAGGATCAGGCCTCCCTTATCTACTGAAGACAAAAAAAATGCTCAGAGTGAGTCACGATACTACAATTTCCGTTCTATAATTTGCAACTTCAGTAATAACAGTTGTGAAAGATGCACTAGCTCTCGTCACCAAGAGTGGGGAGGACTTCTAAAAGCCAAACAAAGGGTGTTACACTATGGATGCATGTTCTGTAATGAGCATCACATGCTCTGAGGCAGCTTCAGAGCACAAAGACAGCACACATCTGGCTCAAACGGGGAAAGGGGGGTGGGGTGTGAGCGCAGAACCGAGGAAGCAGGATGCCAGAGAATGGTAACAGTCTATCAGCAGTGAAAGGTTCCAGCTGGGGGAGATTACACCCATGTGAAACCCAATACAGCATGGGGGGCTGCAGCTCCGGCCAGCTCTACAGCGTCATTTAGGCAAAAAGAGCTTATTAGGGAAAAATGTTAAACACAGGTGTCCATTTGTCTATTTATGCTCTGTGAAGGTTTGTAGATGGCAAGTTACAGCACAGCGACACAAAGGGCTGAAAGCAGAACACAGCTCAGCACTGGGAAGCTGTTGGTTCAGGGCAACCTGAAGTACAGTGTTATTCTTTAGATTCATTTCCAAAACTTAGAGATCTATGTAAATGCAAGTGAATATGAAAGTCCTGCCTGGAGTACTTAAAACATACTTCTACTGTCAATTGTTTCCAGACCTACCCAGATAACCTGTTGAATGTTTCCAAAATGAATTAATCTTGGCTATTGGCTATCTAAATTTCTGCATGTTGAGAATAATCACTTGAAATTAAAATACATCTATCAATTTTCTTTAAGCGTTTCCCCAATTAAGATTACTGCCAAGCACAGCATGGGCATAGGTTCTGAGTTAATATTATACTCTGTGTTGGGGAAGTTATTCACAAATGTAATCCATTACAGACAGAGGTGAAAGTTCAGGTCCAGAAAGTACAAATCCACACCAAGGTTTTGTTTCAACAACTCAGCAGGTTCGTTGAAACAAAAACCTTGGTCTGGATTTGTACTTTCTGGACCTGAACTTTCCACCTCTGCCTGTAGCAGATTAGTTTTGTGAGTAACTTCCCCAACACTGGTTACACCTAGATAGAATTCTAGTATGGAGTTCACTAACTTACGTATTCTCCAGCAGGGACTGAATAAAGCCCACTGGAATCACATCCATCATCTGAGCAAACAAAACCCTTGTAACAAAAGGAGACCATGCAAATTTCCAACACAGACAGCAAGAGTTGGCTTAAAACCCTGGGCACTTGTCAGCAATCACACAATCACAGGTTGGCAATATTATGTATTCAACCAACATACCAATCAGAAAATATAAATTAATATCACCCAGCCATTTCAGACTTACGTGTTGATTATACAAGACATTACAATGCAAATTTCATTCAATTTAGAGAGAATATAAACTACAGTAAGTACAAATTGTTATTAAGTATGATTATAGTACCAAGAACTTGGCTGTCAACTTCAGAAAGACACAGCATTATAAATTATTCTACTGGTACATCTATATGGAATTTCTGACTGATACCAATAATGATATATTTTGGCCTAATATTGCTGATACCGTTTACTTCCGAGGCACTTGCCAAGTGGCAGAGAAACTTGCCGGCACAAATTAGTAGAATGACATTACATAATTTTTTATGCTCGGTGGAAAATGAAACATAGATCCGCAGGCCAGATTCTATACTGAATTAAAAACACGTTGCTGTGGTGAAGAGGCCGATGAAACCCTTTGTCATTCACTATGCAAAATGCATGATCATCCAATCCAATTATCTCCATTATTGTAGGAGTTGTCTTTAGCTGTTAACTGTGAACTGATGACGTTCAGATACTGACTGGCAATATCAACCAAGACTGACATATTACAGCACGGCCAATATCTTGATTTTAACTGAATTTCCGCAGATACTGATGTTTACTGATATATGGTGCGTCTCTAATAAATTCATTAGAAAATTAGTTAAGAAAACCAAACTCAAACTTAATGTCAATTAAATATGTATGAATTATTCTTGGGGTTAAACTACAGTTGATCTTATAACACTTGTTTCTAAAATCTTCTAAAACAATGTACTTAAACAGCAACATTAGCTCTATATTTACATATTATTATGTAACTAATGATATAAATTACCACAGTCTTAGAGTCAGAAAGAAGGCTACCAGCATTAAAGTCTGTATTAGGAACTGTCCTGATGTACTAATGCTTACGTTGCTCCTCAAAATCATATCATACTGAAACCCATATTTTATCTGCTTTATCATTTTCTTTATCCATTTCATATTACATGTATAATTCATCCATCCATCCATCCATTTTCCAACCCGCTTATCCTACTGGGTCGTGGGGGGTCCGGAGCCTATCCCAGAAGCAACGGGCACGAGGCAGGGAACAACCCTGGACGGGGGGCCAGCCCATCCCAGGGCACACTCACACACGCATAGCTATGGGCAATTTAGGAACTCCAATCAGCCTCAGCATGTCTTTGGGCTATGGGGGGAAACCGGAGTACCCGGAGGAAACCCCACGACGACACGGGGAGAACATGCAAACTCCACATACATGTGACCCAGGCGGAGACTCGAACCCGGGTCCCAGAGGTGTGAGGCAACAGTGCTAACCACTGCACCACCATGCCGCCTGTTTAATTTATATAGTTTAAATTATTTTTGAGTCTGTTTCTCCAAGTCTTTTCTCATACATTCTGTTCACTTATCTATTCATCAAAATCCTTACTCTACAAGTAAGAAATCTCTCTGTTGAGGCCAGGGTGTTTAAATAGGGGATCTGTGTGTTCTGCAAACTCGCATTAAAATAGGGAATCTAGACTGTAAGCTACTAACAGAATTTATGCTTTGACTACAGATCAGCCAATGAAAAATGAAGTTTACAAAGTGACTGCGCACATAGAGTAAGCAGATGGATGTTATCTGGCACCTCTGTATATCGGTATTTAAAAGCTGTTGAAAGTGAGACAGGTTTTGTGGTACTGAGCTGAGAGACAGGGCCCCTTCCCCTGGGATCTATGACTATCACCACAGACATGCCAGCTTTACATTTAGCTTAGAACCTAAAAAGCAAAATAGACCTGATGGTTAGTGTGCCATGTAAGCAATTAGGCTGTGCTATTTAGATGGAGTCAGATAGATTATAAAGTAAGGAAAGCTAGAGTGCGCAAACAATCGATGAGTGCTTTGCTTGCTAGAGCCATGGAGAGTCTGCAGGCAATTAGAGCTGCAGGGCTGTGCCAGCACTGGCCCCAGAGCACATGCATGCCTGCCTGGGTTGTCTGAGGACACTCTGTAATGCATACTGCTGGAGTAGGCTTGGCCCCAGGACCAAGCATGCCAGGAATTTAAAATGCTGTGACCACTGGCTTAACACTGCCAGCAGATGTGGAGATGTTACCTGGAGCAGGGGGCTGCCCTCCTGAGTGGGAGAGAGCAGCAGGACGGAGAGCGAGAGGCCGGCTCCTCCCTTGTTCTCTCAACCTTCCACAGACTACCAGGAGAAAGACCCTTTTCTGCTGCTAACAATAATGTACAATAACAAAGAGAGCAGAGAAATGTTTGTATGAGCTGAAGAATAACCCCTGACACAAGGCTCCACCTCTTCCCCACTCTAATCTCCTATTTGAAAGTACAAGGCAGATTTCAGTTATGCGAAATTATCCCCCAGGGCATGATTAGATTATATGCCCTTAGTCAACAGTAACTATTGTTCTGTTATGCTTTCCAATGAAATGACCCATATATCCCCCCATATTGCCTCGGTCTGCTGCAAGAGGTGATATTCTGGCTAAACCAGCCCAAGGTCCGAAAGGGACCCTCCTAAGCGAGATGCCTCCGCCCGGGAACATGCACCTCATGAAAGAGGTGTACGAAAACCTCCGGCAGCTGGTGCAGCGCGTGACTGAGGGGAGGACCTAGCCAGTCGTGCTGCACGTGGCACGGGTTGTCGAGCCACTGAGCCACTGAGGCTCAACCTCCTCTGACAGCCATCAACCGGAGGAAAAAGAAGAAGCCAAAGGAGAGGAGACCGGTGGAAGCCCCGATGATCTTCCTGGGGGCCTGCTCTCTCTCCGCAACTACTCTCCCCGCCGATTATCGGGAGGAACCCCTCCCGATCCGGAATCCGGCAGGGCTCACCCCGGACATCACCACCGCTTTGCTCTCACAGGTGCCCAAAGCCCGCATTGCTGCCACAGAGCTGCCGCTGCTAGCAGCTTACAACGCCTGGCTAATAAGGGGGCCAGGGCAGCATGGGATGCTATCCCGCGGGTCCAAAGGGCTCTTAAAAGGGCAATGCCTGCTCTTACGGTGCCAACTCTGGCCGCAATAATTGATGTCCCTGTTCCTGTGCTGCCTGACCAGCCTGTTCCTGTGCTGCCTGACCAGCCTGTTCCTGTGCTGCCTGACCAGCCTGTTTTGCCCGTGCCTGACCTGCCCGTTTCTGTGCTGCCAGGCCCGCTAATCCCAGTAGCCCGTGCGCCGCCTCTGCCTGCTGCTCCGCCCGAGATTCCAGCTTCGCCCACACCTCCTGCTCCACCCGAGGTCCCAGCTTTGCCCACGCCTCCTGCTCTGCCCAAGGTCCGGGCACCACATCCACCTCCTGTGGTTCCTGCAGTGTTGCCACACTACAGGACCCCAGTCCCAACGGCTGCCCACAGGGGCTCTGGCTCCGCCCATACCCAAAATGGCTCCAGCGTCCCCATCTCCAGACCCAGCATCCCCTGCTCCAGAACCCGCTTCTCTGGCTCCCTTGACCCAAGTCCCTGTCCCTGAGGTGGTCCCGGACTCTCTAAACACCGCTCCTTCCCCTATGGGGGAGGAGGAACTTGAGTGGGACCCCTCAGGGATTTCCCTGATGGCCTTAATAGACCCCTCTGGTGAGTCACCCCAGCCAACACACCAGCGTGGTGTGTCCCGAAGGGGTTGGGTCCCGCCCGCCCTGCCCCCTGACTCACCCTTGGTTCCCTGGGCTCCTATTCGGTGTTCACCTGTGGATCCTCCGGCTTCCCCTCAGCTGTCACCTGCAGTCCCCCTGACTTCCACTTGGCGGTCGCTGCGGCGCCTTCTTGACCGTCTACGGTCCTGACTCGTCGGTCGCCGGCAGGCCTCCCCACTCAGACTCCTCGGTCGCCTGCGCCTTCACTGGCTGTGGCATCCCCTTCATCTGCGGCGGCTCCTGCTGCCTCCTCCCCGTCACCGGTCGCCCCTTCATCACCCTCCTCACCTTCGTCACCTGTCCTTCCACCTTCCTCCTTGGCCCCTCTGACACTCCCTCCTGCTCCTTCCTTGCGTCTGCCAAGGGTCCCTTCGGCCCCGACCTCGCGGTCGCCTGCCACTCCTGCAACTTCTGCCTTTCGTCCACCAGGGTCCCCTCATGCTCCCCATTGTCCTCCATCCTTTCCCTTTTGGCCTCCCTCCTGTCTCTGCTCCTTGCCCTCCTGTGCCTCCGGTGTTCACTCCTGGTCCCTTTGTTCCTCCTTTTAGTGTTTCCCCTGTTTCTTTGGTCCTTCTGTCCCTATGTTTGCTTACCTTCCCGACTGTTTGTCAGTTCTTGTCTTGGTCCTTCACTCTGTGTCAGTTCTGCTTGTCAGTCCTGTTCCCTGTGCCCCCGTTTTGATTTTGTCTTGTTTTTCAGGTCCTGTCTTCCCTGTTTCATCTCGTCCTTCGCCTCCCCTGAGACGCGCCCGTCTGTCATGACCTGCTCATACGATCCTCCTATGTGCCACGCCCCCTCATCAACCTTGTGTGAATTCCTGATTGTTCCCAGCCGTTCTGCATTTCCGTCCCTCAGTTCTGTGTATTTAGTCTGTGTGTTAGTCTGTCGCCCCTAGATCTGTCACTGAAGTTTGTCCCGTGTGGTTCCCTGTTTGGTCCAAATAAACCCCTTTGTTCTGGAATACCGTCTACTTGACCCTGAGTCCCCGCTTCCTGCTTGCTCGCCCGACACAGATCGTAATAAATATGACCCATAAAGAAAATTATTAATTATGTATGAGAAAAAGAGTGAGAAAGAAACACAAACTCAGGAAATGAGGGAAATCCACAACTAAAATGTTGTCAATAAATCACTAGTTAATCATAAATCATGATGGTTCAAGAGCACACATTTTACTAAGTAAAAATTAATTCCTGACATTTACTAAGTCATTGCTTCTCTAACATTCTGTACAAAGTTTAAGGTGCATGTTAAGGTTCCATATGATTTCAAAAGCTTTAAACTTAATGTTCACATAATTTCTGTGCACCCCTTGCTTTTGCTATAATTAGAGCTGTTGTTTCATATTACCAATGGACATTAAGAGATAACTTCAGAAATACCGATAAAAAGCAAACACTGGAAGCTTGTTGTAAGACCAGCTATTTGGATATATACCAGTAATTGCTATTGCTATGGAGAAATACGCTGCCATGAAGATTTTGGTTTCACATCTTCAAAAACATGATTTCTACTGAAAAAAAATATCTCAGTCATTGTTGAAGAACTTTTACACCTGCATAGCAGTTTTGGTGACTGAAGGGGGATGAGCGGGACTGAATGAGCTATGTTCCATCTTCCTCTGGGCTCCAAGTTCTAATTAGACTGAACAGGGAGGGTCTGCGCTCCACTCGGTTCTGTCCAGCATTCTGTTTCTGGGTGTGTGGGGGCTTTTTGCTGGACTTCTCACTGCATTTCTTAATTTAGTGTGTTGGTGTCTCGTGTCCCAGATTGAGGTCAGTGTGCCGGGTCTTGGTGCCATTCAGGGTTCTGGTGAGCCAAGCTCCACAGCTGTGGTGCTGGTTTTCTGCAGTTGTGTTTCTGGGTTTGCTGTGCTGTTATGGTTGCACGTATTTGCATTTTCTCATCCCCATTTCCTGCAGCTCTTGCTTGAGTCCTTTTAAGCAGCTCCAGTGGTTACCTGTGCTGTAGTATACCGTCACACACACTGTGTGTTGGATGCTCTGCTTTGGGACATTTATCATTTATTATCATGTATCAGTTGTTCTTTATAGAGTTCACTGCATGATGAGCTAGAGGGTAAAGTAAAGCAAAATTAGTCTGTTGTTGATGTAAAAATAAAAAGTTTAGAGGAAATGGATTTTAATTTATCCAGGAATAGTGAAACAAAGCATAATGGCTACTTGTAAATCAGAGAAGTATATCTTTGGTTGGGGCTGTGTGGTGTTTATTGCAGTTTTAGAAAACTCATTCATTTGCATAAATAGATATAATAATTATTTTACTACTGAGGCAATTGTTTTTTTGTTGTTTCAATCTTGAATGAGGAGTCAGACAATCCCTAATGGGGGGTTGTGATGTTAAAAGCTATAGTACTGTATCGTCATAAACATCGTTTACAATCTGGGCCACAATCACATTTCAGCACCTTCTTCCATCACTCTTTAAAGGTGGGAAACCTTTTTGTAAATTTCACCAAGTGCAGTAAATGCAAAGGAGAATGACTGAGGTGGTACTTATAAATGGTTAATTAATATTTTGAGGTAGCTAATCACACAGCTAAACTCCTGTTTGGAAGCCAAGAGCCAAGATGACCAGATTAACCAATGCACAACATTCTGGGAGTGAAGGCTGACCACCCTTAAGGCTCCTAAAAGACTTGAGAAGAGCTCTCTCAGGCTTGGGTGTCTCAGAAGCACCTGTCTATTTTCCCTGTGGGACTGGGCCTGGGCTGCCCAACACACTGGCCCCATCTCAAAAAACCACCCACCCTCCTCTCTGTTCTTCTTTCTCTCTGATCAGGCTCGCTTTGTCCGTCAGTAAAGAAGAGGCCGGTGGGCGGGTACTTGACCCCATCCCTCCTATGCGGGTATGAATACCCGCACTGTTAGGCTGCTCTTTCATTCCCCTGCTTTCCTGTTCTCTCTCAGTTCCCCTCTCCCTTTCTTCCTCCATTTCTCCCTTTCTGTCTCCAGGGAAATGCTTGTGCTTTGAGGTAAAGGGACCAAACAACTACTAAAACCAGTGTATCACACACAGACACATAATGCACATACAGCTCATCATACCTGATATATGTGTTAAACACTTCATATGGTATGGAGTTTTGTGCAACACTAAGCCACTAGAGACCACTTCAATATTCGACTTGCTATTTCTGACTCTGAAGATTTAACTGGTTGATGGTGGTACTACAGTTTGAATATAGTGCTAAATAAAAGGGCTACCGGGGACCAGACATGACAGATCCCTTGATTGTCTGATACCGCTCTAAAAGAGAAACAATTTTGCAGTGTTGGGCAATCCTACACCCAATTCTAATGCATCAGCTGCATTTTAGGATTTTTATTGATATCAGCATCACATATACCATGTGAAAGACCACACAGCCACCTTCCTGAAGCATCAGAGAATAGCCAATCAGGAGTCTGCATTCACTGGCACAGGTAAGGCAGTCCAGAAGACGGTCAAACCAGGCCAATTAAAACAAGCTGGAACAGACCACCGAGCCAAGCATGTCTTTGTGAGAGCGGCTTTCACAGGGCTCTATCATAACTCTCCTCACTCTGACCCTTTTTATTAAGGCGGAGTCTTTCTCAAGGCTAGTGCCAGTGTTAAAGAAGAAAACAGAAAAGACCCACTTTTTCCATGCTCAGGATAAAGGGTCAGTAGAAGCGGGTTTGAGAACGCTGCCCAACTGGATGAAGTTAAATATGAGGGAGACACTTGTGCTTTTGTGACAAAAGAACAAACTAAAAAAAAATGTGGAACATAAAGGAACAGTTAACCCAATCAGTACAAGGTGTTTGGTAATTTTACTGCACTACAAAGGGACAGCTAGCCTGATCACTACGATGTGCTGGCTAATTTTAGTAAATTACAAAGGAGCAGAGAATCTGATCAGTATGTTGTGCTGTCTAATTTTAGTACACTCCTAGGGAACAGGAAACCTGATCAGCAAAGTTCTTTTGTTTTAGTACATTGTAGTAATAATGGATTTCTGTTGTAAATAAGCTCTTGCGCTGAAACCACATTCTGTCATACCTATCAGAGTTTACATATCACTGGTTGTACTGGAACCCACAGTAAATGTCTGAGCAGCATAAACAGCTGATTGGCTGAAGCATGAACATTCTGTTACTCCACCTGCTCAGGAGATATGACACCAGCCAATGACTGAGGACAGAAAGCTGTAAGTGCACATAACTGGACAGCTGCTTGAAAGTAAGACTTCCTTTCTCCATCAGAGGTGCTCCTCTTCAGTGCTCCGTTACTCTCTGGCTATTTCCCAGAATCCTGACACTCGGCTGCTGGTCCCTATGCAGCACTACAGCAGCAGGATGCTTTCAGTCTGCCGTGTCCCATAGTCTTGACCAGTGAGGATGTGCTGTTGGTATATACTCATGAATTCAAGAAAGCTGAACCAAGGAAGGAGAGAAACAGCAAACAAAAACCCAGATAACCACATTATGGGACACGGACAGGATGGATGGTTGGATGGATGATTGATGCCATTGCATTAGTACTACTTAGGAACCTGTGTTACAGAGAAATACGCATGTCTAGGGAAATAGCAATTTCCAATGACAAGCCAGGAAAGACAACTACTGGCAGACACATTCATAGTTCTGACAAGATACTGCAATATAAGAAAGCCTGGGCAAAACTGCTGGAATCATGGACTGTGCATAGAACACTGCTGCAACAGCAGCCAGGATCATGTTGGCCACTGCCACATTCTCTGAGTCTGAGATCTGGCAAATCCCTTTCAGTAAATCCTCCACTACAGTTTCTTATTGGAAACCGTTATGACATTAAAATTATCAACATATGTGGGTGTGAATATGAGGCAGTTCCACCAGTGCACTGTCCACACCCCCAGTCAACACCCTGTAGACTGCAGTGGGCACTAATCTTTTTGTGAAAAGGAGCCATCTGAACCTCAGGCTGCTTTCACTGGTTCAGTAATTAGGTGGTTACTGCCACAGTGGCCTGGTATATCGTTCAGTAATGAAGTTCTCTCAGATGAGGATTGCTGTGGAAACCCATGGAAACGATCCAGCCCCCTTCTGGGTCTTCTGAAGAAGATAAAGACACCATGATGCTGACATGAATGTTTTAAAGGTATAACTCCGTTGGTAACTGATAAGATCTCTCACCCTTGTTAGCAACATAACTCAAGTGTGGAAGGTTTTCCAGTATAATATACCACCATTTTCATGATTTCCTTCCAGTTGAGAAAACTGTGTAGCAGGTGTTGAAATGGGTAAGAACTTCCAGTTGTTCCCAAATGTCATAGATTTGCTTTAATACAATAACAATTTTGAAAAACTGAAATACAAGTGTTTGCAAATAATAAAACCCCAACAGAATATACACCAGCCAACTAAAAATGCTGAATGCTCCAGACATCAGGACCAGGCAAGTAATAATTCCTGGCCTGGATTATTTCCAAAACTCAGGGAAGGCTTCAGTTCCAGGCCCCCATACCGCCGTGCCATGCAGCATTCCAGTTGCTTTATTTATGCTGTTGCGGTTTTTAGCCAGCTACAGCCCTGGTGTGCCAAGGTACCGAGAAACGATTGAATTAAACCCACCGAGTCTTGGAGGTGGGGGATAAGACTCATTTCCTTTATGGTGGAAAGATCCTATAGCTGATCTTTGGCCTGAACATTGCAATGACCAGTGCAAGTGAGCAGTGGGGGAGGCAGTGCCGCACCACAGTTACTCTGCTTACCACAGTTTACCATACACTCACTGCAGTCTGTGAACAACACATATAGAGAAATCACATCGTATCACCTCTCTGTCATGCTTGTTATATGTTCACTCCATTGTTAACAAGCAGGTGTGTGTGGGGGGGGGAGGTGAGCACCGGCCCCTTTTGCCCAGACATTTGCAAGTGCCCCACTTTGGAGGTTCTGCGACATTTATCGGGGGCCTGGCACTGATCCTGAATATGTCTTTTTGCTGAAAAAAGCTGTACAATGGCAAGGGCTAGAAAACTCCAAGTCCAAATTATAACAGAGCAAAACAAATGCAATACTTTTCATCATTATGTTTCTGACTCACATAGCAGAACATCAGTGAAGTGATGATGTTTACACTGAAACACTGAGTCAGTTACGAGAGAAACAACAAACAATGAAACATCTTGCCACAAATATGTGGCTCAAAAGCTTCACTTTGTTTTTCTTTCCAAGGGTGTACTGTTAAAGATTGCTGTAATATTACAATAACATTTTACACTATTGTGCTGTAATATTATTTTGCTGTAATTTTACTGGAAATCACATTGCATGCTGGGATTTTTGTAAGCGGCTCATTGTACGTTACTGTAAATTCATAAAAAGTTGCGATTTTAAACTAACCACTCATTGCAGTGACCTTGGAGGAGAACAGACCCTCAGAACGGGATAGTTGGACACAAGAAATATTGAGAAAATTCACGGTACATTAATCTTTTGCTTCATTTTAAAGTAATATATGCAGAACTTTTAATTTTGAATTATTTAGAAGTAATTGTAAGTAATGTATAGGCATGTTAGCTTAATTTGTTATCACTACTTGTCCTAAGCAGAACCCCTTTAGTAAGCATTATTTAGCTTTTAATTGATTTGCTTTCTAGTAATTTCTTAAGTTAACTCGGTTGTTTTTGTTAAAGAGACTGGGTTTCAGCTAAATCTTTTTTTTTTTTTTTTTAAACTATTGTTTATTAACCTGTTGATTGGTGATATGTCGAACAGCGGTTATGCCAAAAACTGTCAGATTAACGTCAGATTTAATCTGACAGTGTCAGATGTACTATTAATATATTTTTACTCATATTATTCAAGATAACGTTGCTGCCTTTAGACTGTGATTTGGTGCTTCTCTGGTAATTGCTGGCTGATATTTGGAGTGTTAGTGGATTTCGGACAAGACATTTTTCTGAATCCCTTAAGTTCAAAATCCCATAAAAGCACACATCTAAAAAAGATTTAGACTGCAACGAGTTATACTGTATGACGTTAGCGTAAGTACCATATTCAAGTCTGCTGTGTCTAAGAGCCGTGGAGTGATGTCAGTAATAGTACTACCAGAAGTTTATCAATTGATTATTATTTGAATTCAAACGTTTTTTTAAAAAATCTTTTTATCCAAAATGTTCCATTGTAAATTCAATCTGTGTGACCATGTGTCTAATGCTGTTTTTGGCCAACACACAAAGTTGCACAGTAACACATCTAAATATGTGTATCAGTGTGGGGTACCTGAATGCTCAAGGAATATCATAAATTCACTGCTCTCAAAGCACATATGTATAGAGATCACAAAGCTGAGGTTGAAAATGTGTCAACAATTTCGGACAACATTCTAAAATGTACATTGAGCTCTTCTGCTTTTAGATGTGAAACTTTAAGTGTTTTGCACATCCCTTGAAATCACATATTCAACAGGGACTGGAAATTCAATGTCCATTTAAAAGATGTGCTGTAAAGTCTGTGGTAGTATCCAGTTTTGCATACCCCGTTTCCAGAAACAATGGTGTGGAAAATCTAGAAGACTTTTTTCCTGTAGTTACAGAGTGTCAAGATCAGTCAAGTGGTCCAGAGCCTAGCAATTTTGATGATCCAAAAGAGGTTTATTCTGTTGATGAAAATCTCTTTTTACAGAACATTACACTCTTTTATGTAAAACTACAAGCTAAATTATTATTGCCTGAATGTACTCTTCAGACAGTTATTGATGGTTTTCAGAATGTCCATGACATTGGTCTGGAACATTTACTTAAGAAATTAAGTGATAATTTGACTGCTCTTGGGATCTCTGAGACTGTAGTTAGAGTATGTAATAGTATTCCTGCTAGTGTAGTAATAAATGCTAAAACCCTGGGTTCCTTTAAATCAGAGCTAGATAAGATTTTAACAACTTCGAGCTATTAGTTAAGTTCTCTCCAAACTAAATAGAAAAAAAAGAAAACAGAAGAAATTATTACTAGTTTTTATTGTGTTACTCTTAATTTGCACATGTTCTAATGTTAAATTGTTTTTTTATTCTAAGCCAAAGTACACTTGCTACCCAGATAAACAGCTTTAAACATTTCTTTGGACTGCCTAAGACTTTTGCATAGTACTGTAAGTCTAATTAAAATGTAAATATAAAAAAAAAGGTTCTCCCCAAACGAGCTTGATGGGCTGAATGGCCTCCTCTTGTTTGTAAATTTCTTATGTTCTTATGTAAACATTATAAAGGAACCTAAAAAGGAGGATCTACTTTAAGGCCTGTAACACTGGAATTTTGAGTACTAGTCAAAAAAGAAAGACTGCTTTTAAAACAGTTCAACTATGTTGAACCTGTGTCCATATTGCTTGGCACTGATGACAGTGGTAGGGAATGTTTTGCCCAGTACCCCTCGGCTAATTGTGCAAGGTGCTGGTGAGATTTCTTCTGTGTTCTTATCAAATTATATATTAGTTTTAATTAGCAAAATCATTAGAGAATTTTTCACAGGGCAGTTATGTGGTCATGCATTAACCATTACTCATTATTCTATATATATGTACAGTTATTTCACGAGAGATGTCGAGACCAAGTGCCTGGATGTTGGCTGTTGAAGGCCAAGTTGTGATGGGGCCACATGGAACCATACCGAGTGGGATAGCTGTGCTTTTTGCCAGTTATTACAAGTTCAATATACAGTACCGAATGGAGGTGTCATGTACCTTGGAGTTCATTCAAAGGTAAGTTAAAACTCTAAATATATTACTGATGGCACATGGAGTCTGGCATGTTTATGAATAGTCTTTTGTATAAATTAGCTGTATTGACTGGAATGCTGGTACTGTAAATATTGGGACTGTTGGGAAAAGGATAAACTACCATTGTTTCCTCTACTTACTCTAGAAATTCACTGAAGAGATTGTAGGCTTCAGAAATACCTTTGGCCTTAAACTATTGTTTCAGAATGATACTGTAGATATGTTCAACTGATATGCTTATAAACAGTTTACAAACTGAATAACTTTTCCAAAAGGCTGTAAATCTGAAGAATTTAACATAATACAAAATGCATCAAAAGCTTAAGCTCAGGAACGCTGTACCCTTGAAAATAACTCATGCCTGCCCAGGAATAATATATGCTACAGTCTTTATTGTTGTAGAGGCCTGGTTGGTATCAACGCTGTGATGGGCTTCAAGGTGGCTGCTGGGAAAGTACTGAGCAGAAAGTTTTCTTCACAGCTGTTTGATGCTGGAGTACACATGTATTTTATGTTGAGGCACAGCCATTTGATGCAGGGGTATGCACTGTTTATGTATTGTCATTATACTAAAAGCTGTCTGTTATCATGTTGGAAATAAAAGTTAAAAATCTGTATTGTGCACTTTGGTTTCACTTACTGAAATCTGCCAGAATTTGAATAACGTAAATCTAAAAGAGTGTACTGTAAAGCTTAATCGTAAATTTGCAGTATTTTCCTGACAATTGGGTAAGCATCAAGTTGCAGTAACAGTAATAATTTACATTTACTGCAATTACAGCAATACTTTTCTGTAAATTTACAGTAAAATGGACTTGTAAAAATACAGTAGGATAGTGTACTCATATACAGTACAGTTACTGTTTAATACTTACTGTAATTTTGCTGCAACCAGTTGCCAGTAATTTATTGTAAAATATACAGGAAATTTTTACAGTGTGGCAAAATTTCTTTTCCTTTTTTATTTTCTATTCATTTCCTCTAATATTTCATAAAAAGCAAACCATTATAAATAGTCCCTGTGAGTTACACACATACCAGTTCAAATCAGGGAAGAATTCATATGAACGTGTTACATGAATAAATTAAATTTTTACATCAGGTATAAAAACTATAAAACCTGTCTCTGAATAACAATGTTAATAAATGTAATAATGTTACCTAATTAACGATTACAAATTACTGAATTTTTGTACTGAACTGTACTTTCTGGCCCGGTTTCATTTGCATTTGCAAGACACATTTTTTTTGCTAGACTGACAGGGGATATGTTATTAATTATGTATTTATTTGACATTTATTTTTAAAACTTTACTGGAAATGCATATTTTCCATTTATTAGCTGAATAATTTCCACTCATTTAAAAAACATTTCGCTGGTTTGACAACCGAAAAGGAGTATCCTATACAACAAAATTTGCTGTAATTTTCCCTAATATTATGTACATTCAGTGACCACGTGCTCATTTATGCTAACAGCCTTCTCCGACAAAAAAAGAGAATCACAGCCACAACTCAATACATAAAGCACACAGGCAGCTTCAAGAGCTCCAGTCGGTTTTCTACAAAGCTTGACAATGGGCAGTGTGTGTGATATTCCAGCATCTCAGACACAGCGACCATCCAGGATTTATCCTGGGCATATAGAGGATGGTGGGACAAACAAACAAAAGGTCCAGAAAGTGGCAGTTCAGAGATGAGAGCAATTTATTATTGAGTGCACTCAGACTAGTTAAAGAGAACAGGAAGGATAGAAGTGCAAACATGTCATGGACTACACTAAGTAAGCAGTGTTTCCAGCACCTTGAATCCATGCCCCAAAGAATTCAGGCTGTCCTCTAAGTAAAAGTGGATCCTACCTAGTACTAGAAAGATGTCCATAATAAAATAATTAAAGTACAACATTACTATAGTACAAATCATGAACAAATCATGAACAAATATGATTGATTGGACTCAATTAGCAGGCACGTATAGGTAACAAAAAATATGAAGCATATTCATTGATGAACAGAGGAAGAATTCACCTGTGCTCAGTAGTGACCCTGCCTTACTGTTGGCCCTGCCACAGGGGCCATGAGTCTGGGGCATTTGCTTGGGAGGTAAATGTTAACATTAGCAAGCCAGATGGTCACCTAGCAGCAGTCATTTCAATACCATCACATTTGCCAAACCATATATAGATATTACACTGTCGAAAGTGTCAAAAAATAGGCACAATAGAGCCTGTCTTTCAAAATCTGGCAGATTTAACTACCCAACTGTCCGCCACTTTTCAGCAAAGCTCTTCAACCCCCCCCCCCCCCCCCATCCATTCCTGAAAGCACCAAACCCCAAGAGGATCTCCAGGACAGGCCTTTGACAAACAAGAAAGGGAATCAAAATGGGAAAAGGAACAACAGATAAAAGGAGATGCAAATCCAGGAGTCTCAGGCAACTAGCCTTATTGAGAGCAGGTTAGGGCTATTTTTAGCTATCATTGCTCAACTGGACTCAGACTGTGCGACATCCAAAACCACAAGGAAGGGGGCATAAGATAAAGGTATCCATGTGGTATGATCGAAAGCTGCCAGCCAAACTCAACTGCTGGGTTATCCAACCTGACATAAGTTACTGGCACTACAGTAAACAATGTATGGCGTCATCTGGGGAATACATCTCGCAACCTAAGATATGTCCCATTGTTAGAAGCACCCAGCACAAAGGAAGCCAGGTCTGGGCCACTGTAGATCTATAGGATTTGTTTAAATCTGCTCCCTTCACAAATGCCCCAGGTAAAGACCTTACTTTATACAGGCAGATCCCAATTTTTCCAAACTGTAATGGCCTATCCTGATCTTGCAAGGACAAAAACTGTACAACATCTTTCCAAGCCAGCCTTGAACAGGTAACAGCCTTGGTACTGACAGAGAAGGTACTAGCATGTCACTGAAACAAATACTGGAATGACAGAAAGCGGTTCTCCAGGATAAGTTGTGAATAACTTTACAGGGTCATATTCCTATAGATTTAATTTCGGTACCTAGCTGAAAAACAGCAATTTAAGCAAAGCAATTTCAACACAGATACTCACACACATTAAGCTTGGTAAGCAAAACCAACAGGACAATCAAGACAAATAAAAAAAGACTGAAAAGAGAAGCATACTACACTCATAAAATGTCTGTCACCAACAGTACAGCATGGACGGAAAGCTTCAGAGACCTACCTAGCGAATTTATGTCTGCAGATTGAGTGGCTGACAGCTCCCAGGAGAAACAAGAGATGGCTAGATTTAGCTGACTGCAAAGCCTCAGCGTCACTCACACTCAGCAGTAGGCGACATTCTGCTTAACTAACTGCCCTCATGACTACAAGTGCTTCACCAAGACACACCCACACAGTGTGGCAATATATCATCATATCAAACTGTATCCTACTGCCTCACTGGGTGAAAGCATCCGATAAGCACACGGGCAGAGTGCGCCATTTGTTAGGCCAAAGTGTTTAATGGCATCAGTAGCCGTCAGCTTAAACCTTAGCACCAGCATTCAGCCTGCACAGAAATGCAGGGGTGAGAGCAGCAGGCACCATGAAGGCACTCTTTGTTGTCCTGTCCCATAGCCCATTCCCACCTACTGGCCCCTGCCAGCTCGCTAGCTATGTGTCCCTCAGCGGTGGGCACACTGGCAGCAGCAGCTGGTCAGGGGAAGTGGACCAGGTAGCCTGCTCAAAGGTCAGAGGGTCACCTTACAGTGGGTGCCTCTATAAACAGTGCTTGTGTTTCCCATGATGCAGCTAGAGCCAGTGAAGGCAAAGAGATGGGAGTTTTCCCCCTTGGCCAGACTCACGATATATGGAACATGCAAACATACCAGCTCCATCAGAAAAGGAAGGCATAACTTAAAACTAGGGCAGCTGAAATATTATATTGTTCATGAGCCACTTCAACCACCACCACTGTGAGCCCCCACCTGGATGATGTGACAATTCTGTGCCAGTACACTCACCACACTGTAGCTAAGGTGGTGGATGGGCAGGAGAGAATTAACCAATTAGATACAGGGGATGATTAGGAGGCCAGAACTGATAGGGCCACAGTGGGCAATTTTAGCCAGGGCATCAGGGTATCACCCCTACTCTGTCAAAAGATGCCCAGGGACCTTTTATCAGCTCAGAGTCAGGACCTCAGTTTTTCCATCTCACCCAAAGGATGGCACCATTTTTTACAGCACAGTGTTCCCATCAGCGCACTGGGATCCACACAGACCACAGGATGGGCTGACCTATTGGCCACAGTGTCCCCATCACTGCACTGGGGCACTGGGATCCACACAGACCACAGGATGGGCTGACCTATTGGCCACAGTGTCCCCATCACTGCACTGGGGCACTGGGATCCACACTGACCACAGGATGGGCTGACCTATTGGCCACACCGACCTGGCTTTCCGAGTTGGTCTCCCATCCAAGTACTGGCCAGTACCAAACCTGCATAGCTCCAGATGGACTACCTAGTCTGAACTGCAGGTGGTACGGCTGCCACCAGCTCTATTCCATAGCTGCTGACTGTTCTATTCTATAGCTGTATGTACATAGCTATGAGATGCATGTTGCCAATATACAAAATATGGCCCAGTTTCTGTGCAGCTTCTCCATCTCAGACAGAACGTGGTCAGTTGTTTTATTTAGCCTCATTACCAATGAAATTCACCCTTAATTAGGGGTTTACGTTAAATAAATAATTAAAAAAACAGTATTTGCAGCATTCCAGCAATCTGAATACATTACCATATTTATTGATGTTAAGACACATTTGTGCAATGTGCAACAAAATTAAATTGCAAAGCCACTGTGTTCTTAAGATAGTATATTTTCTAGGCAAAGCCTCACACTCCCAGTTCACCCAGCCCAACAGCTAAATTATATTGATGTTCTTTATATTTCTGGATTTCCCTGAAAAAACAAAAATGGAAAAAATGTCATGCAGTGGTTCAAGCTGCATGAAGCAATATTTGAATACTGTGATGACATCATCAAGCATGTGGGAAAAACAAGTTCTTCAGATAAACTGATTTATGTTCTCCCACACAATATTGTACATGGTATAATGACCAATCACACATATAATGCGGAATCACGATATTAAAGACATATGTCAACAATGTCTTTCACAAGATGTATCTGAGGATTTCAGCATTTCATTATCTTTATCAATATTGTTTCAAGCCTGCAGAAAACATTCCTTACATTCATCACATGCCTTGAAGTCTCTGGAAAACTTTCAAAAGACATGATTTTATGATAATAATCTTGTCAGAGTTTGAAGCAAAGTCAAATATAAAGAACCACCTTTCTTCCTACAACACAACTTTTGTTAGTAAGGATTTATTTTATTTGAAAGACATTTTTCATCCTTAACTGAAATTCCAAATGAGCAGTAAGCACCCGGCTTTTAACAGCAATGAGCAAAATGTAGTCATATTTCTGTATTTTATAGCTTATAGCACAGTGTGCCCAGGTAGGCACCGTACTCTTTACAGCTTATTGTACAGTACGGCCAGGTAGGCACCGTACTCTTTATAGCTTATTGTACAGTACGGCCAGGTAGGCACCGTACTCTTTACAGCTTATTGTACAGTACGGCCAGGTAGGCACCGTACTCTTTATAGCTTATTGTACAGTACGGCCAGGTAGGCACCGTACTCTTTCTAGCTTATTGTACAGTACGGCCAGGTAGGCACTGTACTCTTTACAGCTTATTGCACAGTACGACCAGGTAGGCACAGTACTCCTTATAGCTTATTGTACAGTATGGGCAAGTAGGCACTGTATTCTATAGCTTTTTGTACAGTATGGGCAAGTAGGCACTGTATTCTTCATAGCTTACACTGCTACTGAAGTGCTTGCTGTTAAGCTAAATGAAACAATTCATATTAAGCAATATATTATATATCTAACAACATATTAAGCAGCATTATCTGTCAGCAATGGTGCCACTGAATTGTGAAATTGTCCCCTGACTGTGCAATTGTAGAGCTGTCAGTTACAGCGCACCCATGTCACCTCAGCTGTTCTCATTACGGCACTCAGTGAGACAGCGACCATTACCAGCCCTACTCCACAAAACGCCATTCATATTTTGAGGGATTCAACTGGTAGAAAAATAAATTATGCCAAGTCACCAAGTTGCTCTGTGAAAAGTCATACAAGGCTGCAGGACAGAATGAAGGGAGAAATTGTTAAACAATTGCTGACATTCCAGTTAGCATGCCTTATTACAGAGTCATTATACAGGGTAAGAAATCTTCCTATTCGTTACTCATAGTTTACATTGTGGGTTTGTTAACATCCATCATTACGTTTGAGGTTTTAATGCTATTGTCACTACTGCTATTTAGTGATTAAAATAAAATGCTCAGGGGAGTTAAACACCATCACTGCTTCCATTAGTTTGGCATTATTAAGTTCAGATATAGTCTGTATTTATCTTCAACATAAATAAATCTACTCATTATTTTAGCTTATTATATGCTGCCCGGAAACCTTGAAATATACAACATCATTCTGTCAGATTTCTAAATTTTAACATGAATTACAGGTAAGACAGTGTGCTGGTGAAGGTGACAGGCTCTCAGCAAGTGGTAAAATACACTTCAGCAAAGCACTGGCGTGAAGAGAAAGTTCTGAACATTAGTGGACAACTTCAACCACCACAATTATGGTGAGCCAGTGTGTGTTTTGACAGGCCCACTAAGCCCAGAAATACACCTAAGCCCAGAGTCACGCAGTATAGTTACAAGAGGATGGAGAAAATGCTACCTCTCTTGAAAAATGGAGGGTGTTTCACCAATATTGCAGGATGCCCCACTTTTGTTCTGCGTTTACTTTTGCTGGTGTCTTGCAGAAGCCATTTTAGGTCCTGCTGCTTTGCCAGGGACTGTGTAGTGTGGGCACCTGGCCAGGGACTCTCTGCTGTGCCAGTGTTTATTCTCAGTGGCTGGATGTGCAATCATCAGACAGCTATGAAAGATGTCTGCATGAGTGGAGCTTTTTCACTGTGTGTCCTCAGATGCCCTGAAGTCCCACTCGCCGCCTTCCTTCCGCCCTCCCCATCTCTTCTTTTCCCTTTCTCTTATTTCTCTCCCATATTCTCTCTCCCTCTGCCTCATATTTTCTGGCCTCTGAATGCCCCTGCATTCTTCTCCCTTTTCCCTGCCCACGCCTTTTATTGACGTTCCTCCTCACCTGTTACTGACACCCCTTGATCTTCTTCATCTGCTGAAGTACAGCACCTTGCCACCGTCCACCTCTCTGGCTCTTTTCCCTCAAAGCACCCCCCACAGCCCTGCTTTTCCCATTGCTACTTCTCTTTGACCCCCGTCGCTCCATCTCTCCTCACTACTCCAGGCAAATGGAACCAAAGGCGGGGCAATCTATGCTGGTTGCCATGGCAGCAGACAGCCTGTGCCTGCTGAAGACATGTTGCTCCCTCTCTGGTCCACTGCCCCACTGCCTGGCAAAGGTTGGTGAGCATTTGCAGGAGTATGTGAGAGCTTGTAAACAGAACACATGGTGTTATAGGTGTGACGGCCTGCTAAAGCAATTGAACTAGTAATTGAATTAAGTAAGCTAGTGAGTGACTGTGAAATTTGTAATATCTATTATACAGAAGGTTAGGTGTGTTAAACACCTTTTGGGACAGCTACACTCTGCTGCCTCACCTGGTGGAAGATCATAATGACAAGGCAAAAATGCAGCGCCACAGGTCTAAACTAATCATTATGATCAAATTATATTCACGTAGCTTTAATATCTCCATCTTTGTAGAACAGATTTTTAATTTAAACCTCAGTGCTTAATTTTTATTGTTTGAACCCAAGTGCCCAGAAAACACCCACACAACATTAGGGAACAAAAACACACACACCCATACACACAATGTACTTCAATATTATTATGAATGAAAGCTATATATCAAGAAGCTTTAAATGATAAGCATAATAGTTAAGCCCCTTCAGAAGCTGAAGGAGACTGTCAGCTAGTTTTGCTGAGTGTCTTGACACTGGTAGTAACACTGTCACTCCATCTCCGTAACCCTCTATTGGCTCGCAGTGAAAATGGCCTCAGATGACCCAAGGCCAAAGCTCCAAACCTGATGAATAATTTAGCACATCTATATTTCCAGCCATCTGTTAATCTATCATTCTATGTCAATGCCTCTAACTGTCTAACTCTCTGGCCTTTTAGAACCTCAGCACACAGGCTTCTGGATAAAACTGTTTCTGTGTTCAGGCACTAATGATGTACATGTGAGATTAGAGTTTGTGAAGTGAAATTCAGGTTCAGCAAACATATGATTATTCAGAATACTTTATCTAGTTTGTTTGAGTAAATATTCAACAACCTAATTAGGTGAAAATTATACGGGTACATTTCACTTTGAACAAAGACACCTACTTAAAAAATAAAAGCAACACCCAAAACACTCTGCTTAAAAATAGAGGGTGTGCAATTAAAGAAGAATAAATTAGCAACTTGTAGCTTCGATGCACCACTGACTTATTACATGCACATATTCAGAGGTACCTCTGCCCTTGTCTCCGGTGCGCTGATGTAATGTTGCCAGCAGAGGGAGGCAGAGTCCCTGCTGTCTGTCTGTCTGCCTGTCTTATCTCCTACCAAGGTCTATTTAGATATATTTCTATAAGTTATTCACCCTTGCTATAAAGACTTCAAAGGCAGATGTTAGAGTACAAAAATAGAAAAAAATGCAGAAACCTGTTACAACTTAAAATACTTTCCTGCACATCTAACTGTCACCTTATGACTGCCATCATAATACTACTGAGATACAGGAAGGCAGCAGTCAAACATTTCAGTATCCCCTTTAAAAAAAGTGAGAGAGGGTGCATGATGAGAAAGCTTTCATCCCCGACCTGGAGCCAACAGTGTCCCTCTTTCTGAAAAAAAAATGATAGATTACACAGATCTCAGTCCCGTTGAGCAGGGGGCACAATCAAAGTCCTTGTTCAGGTAAAATTTCCCATTCAACCACCCACCCTCCCCAATCCCATATCACAGGACTGAACTCCAGGGATACGTTTACTCAGCTTAAAGAAATCAGAGCCGAGTGTCGAGTCCGATTGCCACATAGAAGCTCAGGAGGGCCTCGCCCTCACCTCTCCCTGTAAGCACACACACTCAATACCATATTAACTACTACCACAGAAATCACTGAGAAAAGATAATTTACATTAACTACAAGACAAAGAACACAATATTTATGTCACTCTAAAATGCGTTACTGTAGTGGCACGAAAAATAACAATGTAAAACACTAATGATTAAGCACTACTAACTTGGTCATAAATGGCATGTAAGTACAGTGTAGTGAAAAGCGTAGGGAATGGAAAGGGTGCAAACACTAGCACAGTCTACACCTATCAGAGCGCTGCCCACAAACACCAGCACAGTCTACACCTATCAGAGCGCTGCCCACAAACACCAGCACAGTCTACTCCTATCAGAGCGCTGCCCACAAACACCAGCACAGTCTACTCCTATCAGAGTGCTGCCCACAAACAGTAGCACAGTCTACTCCTATCAGAGTGCTGCCCACAAACACCAGCACAGTCTACTCCTATCAGAGTGCTGCCCACAAACACTAGCACAGTCTACACCTATCAGAGTGCTGCCCACAAACACCAGCACAGTCTACACCTATCAGAGCGCTGCCCACTGCCCCTGCACACATTAGAGCACACATCCTCCAGGAGCTCTCAGGTTCCGTGCTGAGATGGGGGGAGGTGGAGGAGGTGCTCGGTCGGCTAAAAATGGCCGAGTGCATATCGGAGCAGCGACCAGGTCAAGCATCCATTTTACCCTGCCTTCATGCACACTGACAGATGCTGTCTGCTTTGATCTAACATTAGCCAATCCAAAGCTATTTACCGGCCACTGTCCAGAAACAGACCTGAGGGCCGTCTGCTCATTCTGCGAAGAATAATGCAGCAATGAATAAGTAACATGGTGCTAAGGAGGAGCACACAGTTCACACACTTCATTTCACTGATGTTAATCACATTAAAATTCCACAATAGAGATAATGTAATTGCTGGGTTTTATGCAAGTGCTTTGACTGACAACTGATTATCATATCATCCGGACATTATACTTGACATCAATTAAATCAGTAAGACATCAATTAAAACTGGAAAAAAAAAACAAATATCATCTTAAAATGTCTAAATGTTAGAATGCTCTTGTAGTAGAATATTTGAGACTTCCTAATATATGTCAAATATATATGTCAAATATATATTCCAAAATAACACCTACAGGTCCACTGCTGAACACTATTTGATCATTTTATCAGTGTTCATCTTGTAATAGCTTCAGTACAGCAGCTACAATACTCTGGTGCAGCGTCCTGGGCTTTCGAGTTCTTGTCATCTTACACATGTGGGGCGAGGGGGGGCGGGGGGGGTTGGGGGCTGCATCTCTGCAAGGGGATGGCTGAGCTCCGCACGCGCAGACGGCTCCACGGCAACGGGCATGAGAGCACTGAGGCGCTCAGGGCACAGTGCGGCCAGCTTGAACTGAGTGAACCGCAGCAGAGCCTGCGCTGTGAGGTCAGGGAGTCCAACATTCCTCTGGAGCCGAGTGTTTACACTGCTGGGGAGTGGGGGGCCAGTAGGGGGATACTAGAGGGCCCACAGATGCAAGGCTATGAAGAACTGTTCCATACAGTCCTGCTGGGACCCTGCTACCATATTCTGATTAGGGGCGACAGCAAAGTGTGACACACGAAGCATGCCAGAATTTATTATTTTCGCAAACTCTCTAACTATAAAAAAGGTCATTACTTCTTGCATAAAAATAGATGAGTGCACATTTAAGCAGGACCTTTATACCAGCTGCTTTTTCAATAGGCTGTGGATTACTGACAATATCTGTGCTAGAGTGTCATTGGGACACTGATTTGCACAAAGTATTTTAAACTAATTATGAGTAGAATAAGCAAAAGTAAAGCACCTAGATGAAGCATATAAACTATTAATGCACACAAAAAACATGCTGACAAAGGCTTATCTTGCCTTTTCATTTACATTTATTTTTATGCACAGTATTTTGTTCTGAACACATTGGTTTTAAAGCATTTTGGAAAAAAAATGTCACCAAAGAGTACCTACTGGAGCGCAAGCATTTTTGTGTATAGGTATATTGTATAAAAGCCAGAGTATTTGAGCACATCGTGCCTATAAAAAAATCTACATATTTATAAAAATACACACAGTTTTGTCTTTATCAAACAGGGTTGTCTGTTACCATTTTAGATGGAAAGAAATTGCTATAAAATATCCAGGTAAGCAGGACACACCTGCTTTGCAGCAGAATGGCTGCTTTCGTGAACAGGAAAAGTACAAGGGCTATTGCTTTCTGCTTTAAACCCCACATCACAAAGTGTAGATTCAAGATAAATTTAGTGTCATAGTTGATATTTACATATTATTGTATATTTACAAATATGTAATGAACTACAGCAATAAAGACACAAAATAAGGTTTTTCCTCCCTCTTCTGGTCAAATCAAAGTACTGCAACTTCAGCAACATTTCAGCTCGTTTCAATTTGTGTATCATTACATTATCAGCGTACAATAAACAAATAAAAGATTATAAATAAAAACAACAGCAAATCTCATATAAAGAGTTATTGGGAACATCTGTGTCCGGCACTAATGCTCAGCTGATAAGGAAACTAAGTAAGACATTGCATACATCATTCATATAATTAATGTCATAGTTATCATTTAAGCTATTAAGGCAAAACTGTGTTGAATCCATGCATTTTAGAGCCCAAGGAGGTAGCTTTGAGCCCCCTTATGAGATCCAGGGCAGAGAGAAGCACTGAATTCAGAGAGTGGAATTATTAGAGAAGCGAGCAGAGACAATGAAGAGACAACACTTTAATGATTCATCTCCCCGGTTCTCACTATGACTGCATTCACCAGTTAAGAGCCCGGAAGAACAAAAAGGGGAGAGCAAAATGGTGAGAAGTGATGCTGAAATTAAAGGCATGAGTAAAATGACAACAGCAGCAAACCACCACACCATTCATTTTGGGCATTGCTTTGTTGTATTTTGAGATTTTTGCGCAGCAAGCTGTAACATTCATGCTTGCTAAGGCAGCACATGTAATTTCTCAGGGGTTTGTAAACAGTGCATTGCCAGCTGTTTTCTGGGGTGGTTTTACAAGTACAAACTTTCTGTCCTTGAGAAAAATGATAATGGAGTAAAGTACAGGTAGATATTACTTATCTTGCTTGAATGCTGTAAGACACATCAAGCAAGAGTGACAAAACACAGTTTTAATAAGCCAACAAGGTTAAAGGAATATTTCTTTGACTGATCACCCAGCACACATATACAAAATTGTCCCCCAAATTCATGCAAGCAGACCTGCCATTTCCGGACTTGTTTTTAATTACTCATGTAAAACTTTATGCCTTTATAACATGTAGGCCTATCAAAGGCAAGTCAAGTTATTACTTGTTGTTGTTCTTGCATTGTATTTGAGGGTGCATTTGATTCAAATTGATTTCAAAAAGAAAGTTAATTTTATAGTAATTTAAGACATGTTTTCAGATTTATCATCAGATAGGTAAGGAGGAAAGAAACTGACTATGAGGTTGAGATCCAGACAGTGAAAGTTTCAGGGATGGATAGATGAATAAAGGCTGACTACACCAGAAAACAGGTTGTGGGTAGCTGTACTGCCACAATGACAGGTTTATCAGGGTCAGATTCAGACTGACACATTAAACACAGCTGCCAAGAGAGAGGCCTAAGGGACAAGCCATTGCATGCTGGGGTCCAGCACTTCCTTAGGCTGAAGTGTCTATGTCAGAATGCATTAGCTGACAGGCCCACGTCGCCCAACCACCACTCTTCATATTTTTGCTTATAAAAACTGCCATGTAGTCACTTAGATGCATATCTAACAATTTCCTCATAAAATCAGTGGCATATTTATTGGGCACTTCTTCTGGTTCTGCACCTCACTCACTACCAAAACAGTGCTTCTGTCCTAGGAATGGAACTGGCAGGCTTACATTGTCTAGTTCCTTAAAAGCTTGGCCAATAGCTGCTCAGGTATTTTTTTAAACTAGTATACTAAGCAACTACAATATGGACAAAATCCTGTCCTTTTAATGGAGGTAAGAGAAACTTAAGAATTTTGGTACTTCACCAAGCAATTAAAAATTCAGAAGCATTTTCAGGAATGTTGCCTGAGGGTGTAATTAGCAGATATTCCCAGTTTCATAAACGAAAGATTTCTCTCTCATCCGTTTAACTGCCTAGCTCTATCAAAATAAAACAAGAGCGTAGTGTTACTCCAGTGCTCTTCCCAATGCCACTGGCACCCCTATGCAGTGCCTAGATCAAGACCCCACAGCAACATAAATCCCCCCAAAAGAGAGAGTTGAAGCAATGGATAAAGGAAGCGAAAGACAAGGCTGCTATTTATCATCTTCTTCACTGAATAAATTATAAAACACCAGCACTGGAGTCCCAAAGACTCCTTTCCATCAGCCTTTATCCAGTACAGGGTAGCAGTGGAAAAAAGGCAGGGGAGCTCCTGGATGAGCACAGGGAAAACTCTGCCTAGGGGAATATATAGAAATCAATTCACCTGAAACCATAAGCCTACAAACATGCTGTCACAATGCTACCCACCAAGCCACTGCACCACCAAGTCACCAGGACAGTGATTTTTAACTGCATAAACTGAAAAACGTCCTCACCGGCCAATCAGGCTGGATGATATGATGATATTATTGGTAACTGACAATCTCAGACAAGTAACCCGGTGTCGATATCTGACTGACCAACATGCGACTATCGCGTCAGGAAAGCAGGCTTAGGCGACACATAAAGCAAAGTAAATGTAAGGTATGGCTATCAGGTTAGCCTTCTGGCATACGTTTCTGACAGTTAAAGGCTATTATAGCGCAGCATTTCACAAGTATTACCCACTGCAGTAACAGTGTGTTCGACAAGCCTTCTTTGCAGGCTCCTGTCAGTGAGCAGTCTTGACAGGCTATATCCAACATTTGAGATAAATAAATAGATAAACCACTGACACACTTTTTAGATGAACTAGGTTATTAATTAGTGACAAGACTGTCAGCATTAATTACAAGCTTGTCCATTGCAGTGTGCAGACGATCCCGTTCTAAAAGATAAAATATTGTTGTGCATTGATTCTATGAAAATACACAATTTGTCCTGTATTTTTGCCTGGCAAATTTTATTGTGGGGAACCCTCACCCCCACCTGACCAGTTTTATTGACAAGGAACTGAAGGTACAACTCATCATGTTCACACCTTCTGTTTTAATCTAAAACAATAGAAACCCCTAAATTAATGCAGAGCTATGACCATTATCCCCACCATTTTAAAATTAAAATATCACATTTTTTTACATGGGTCTATATATTTTTAGAGATGCCTGAGGGGTGAGTTTTCCAGGAACCCTGAAGTCACTACAGCACAAATGACTGAATAAATGACTGACCCTTACAATTAGTGTGATGAAGTCTATCAAAAAGAAAGGAGAGGAAAGGTGAAAATGCTAGTAAAATAATCGCCTGCCACTATAGAGACAATTACCTGCAGCACACGAAATTATTTACCCTTTAATCTGACAGGCAAATCTCATTGAGAACAAGCCCTATGAATACCCTAGAAGCAATGCTGAACTGAAAATATTAAACAGGGAACAGAAAGACGGGGGAAAAGAAAAAAAAGAGGAGAATTCAGAAGTATAACAGAGGCAGAGATACTGAGTGCATGAGTATGACTGAGTTATGAACAGACTCTATGTTCATTTTCATCACAGTCTGCCTAACAGCAAGATTCTTCCAGTGTCCAGAAATAAAGGAATCTTTCCATCTTGAAATTTGACTGTTAACATTTATCTTTCATTCAGTAGGAGTAACATTGTTCATTTACATTCAATAAAATACAGAATTTTTATAATGACTTTAATGTTTTGATGTATAATTATTTAAATAACTAAGTGAATATTAGTGACCCTATACACACACACGATACATGGTGAGGGGTCAACTTTAAGGTTTAATGTCACTGAAAGGAGAATGTGGAAACACTAAGACACTAAGCCGTAAGGAAAAATTCAAAAATGCAACCTGCATGTTTTCACAATTCAGTGCTGATGAGTTCATAATGTTTCTCACACCTACAGAATAGCCTAGTACATCACATGAAACCCACATGGCAAATCCTAGCAAAAAGCCTGATATCCTGCATATATCTGCCTGACAGACACTAATCCTCTTCCTACACTTTAGCCTTGTCATACATGTATCTTCTTTATTAACTCCTTTGCAATTACTGATTTTCCCCTTTTTTCTGTCTGTCTCATTCTTACACTCTCTACCAGTATTTTTAACACCGCCATTTTAGGACTTGGCAGTTTCTACAGCCACTGTGAAAATGCCTGCAGCCATAGTTTCCAAGCCAGTGAGCTCTTTTTAGCTGCTCTCCAAATATGAATGCACAGAATGCCTCCCATCCATCAATGCTCTACAGCGCTTTTGCAGGCAGAAGTCTGTGAAGAAGCATGGATGCACAAAACCCAACTGAAATCTGAACACCCAGCATTTTCAATCCCAGCTTGCAGAGCTGCTACTGACCAACAGTGCTATAACCAAACTATGACAGCTACTGGTCCTGGGACTCTGCCTGTTTATCCTAATGTGCTGCTTTACCATACTGCAGGTATTAAGGTCCACAAGAAGCATATATGAACCCCACATGGCCTTTGGACCCATTGTCGAAGACACAGGAGGCAGGCACTGAAGCACCTATTGACTCCTTTCCTGGTGAATGAGATTTACAAGGTAAAATGAGGAAAGGGCATTGAGAAGGGTAGAGACCTGAGTGCTACAGTGGAGTTGGTGCATATACCAACACTGCAGAAAGACATAACGGGAATGTTACCCACATTTAGACACAAAAGCAAGAGTAGAATCTGACAGGATTTGATTTTCAAGGCACAGTCTCTTGTAGCTTGATGGATCTGCACGTTCCACGGACTGGGGTGCGGGCTACCATCCTTCAGGTTTATTGAACAGGATATTTTGGAAACACTGAAGCAGTCAGGGGTTCCCGTAAAAAAATAAGTATTCTACTAATATGTTCAGTATAAGTGTACACAGAATCAGGCATTCTAGACTATACTGGGAATAGTAAGTAATTTAGATAACTATTGATAAAAAAAAAATCTCTCCAGGAAAAGCACAGGGTTTAGGCTAATGTGTTGTTAATTTAATTATTCTGCTCAATGGTGAATCAACTTTTTAGGAGGAAGCTCTGAGAAGCATAGCAGTGTCTAAAAATAGGTTACAGGAACATTACTAAGAGCAGATAACTTTACCAGGACAAACCACTTATCTGACACAAAAAGCCATTAACCGCCACGGCTCAGAAAGCCATCTAAATCAAGCTGTGGACAATCTCTGTGAGCTCATCCCACAATCATATAATGTGCCATTCTGCTTCTATAGCAAGGATGAGCTGGATAAAGTTACATGTGCATCGGGGTTGTTTTGTCACCAGTGAAAAATAATATATCCAAAGTTAAAGAGAAAGAGTGGACTGTAATATACTGTAGTCAGGAAACAACACAAGCAGTCAGACAAATGTGACTGGTAATAAGACATCATCGAAAACGTCCTGCATGAATTAGGGGACTAAAGTTCTGGAAGCCCCTGCATGTTTGTATAGTACAAAAGCATAATACCACATGGTATCACTGAACACTAACAGAAAGGCAGAAAACCCATTTTACATGGAGTGTCACAACATCAGAGCTCCAGCTGAGCATTTATATATTAAACAAATATTCATAAATATCCAATCTTTCCAGTGGGTGAATTAGGAACTGAGTAAAAAATAAAATCTTAACACCAACACCTGACACAAGTGCATGCATGTTTGCACCAGGCTGATCCCTGCATGTGATTTTGAAGAGCCTGCAAGGCACAAGTGCAATTTTATTTTATTTAAAACAGAAACCCAGCAAATAACTACCAACTGCCAGCACACAGCCACCTTGTTTTTCAGCACTTAAAATGAAAAATAAGCCCCTTGGTATTTACAAATATGTAAATGTGTTCAATATTCAGAAAGTCGAGAGAAAAGTTCAAAACAATACATTACAATACTAACCAATATCGTGAATCACACGCGACTCCTTTCTCGTCATTTTTCTTGTTTCACTCATGGTCTTAAAAAAATTCAACCTCAGCCTTTATTTTCCTCTTTCATCATGTCTTTCAGTCCAGCGTCACATCTTTCAGGGCATTTGTAGTGCCCCACCCCTACACCTGCAGACCCCCTCATCAGCTTGGGCAGGAAAGGACAGAAAAGAAAGTGAGAGATGAGACAACAGGAGGGAGAGAACTGGACGGAGCCAGAAGCAAACACCCCCTCAGCTCCTTTCGGTAGTTTGAGTCAATCTGTTCAGCTTTAAGGGCTGGATTTCTAAGCACCACAAGTTCCGGGCAATAAGGATCACTTTTAAACAAGAAGCATTTCCTGCTCAGTCCCACACCCCCTAGCTACCACAACCCCTTCCCTTCTCTCCTCCCTCATGCCTTTCACTATGGCAGGAAATCAGGAACTATGACCAAAGTCCAGAGGGCTGGATTCACCTATCTAAATCCAAGTTCCCCCTAGATCAATAACAAACTGCCAGAACAGCATTTGCTTCTCAGAACCTCAAGCCAGTTTTGCCATCTAAAAGACATCTAAGGTACTACAGAAGTACCCAACTTGCAATATTAACACAAACATTATCATAAAATTTCACAGACGTGTAAAAATCCATTCACAAATACACACACAAAGCTTCCAGACATGTATACACACCATTAAAACAGACTGGCAGCCGCCACAGACCAACCAAACAATACTAAGTCCAAAATAAGGGGCTCAGCGGTCTGTGCAGGGCAGGCAGACATTCTTATTTTTGGTGCCATGTCCCTAAAGGACACACTAATTCCATGTGACATGTTTTTGTTTTTTCACACATTGCTTATGGCAGACAGGCAGTAGGTTCACTGGTGTGTCTGACTGACACAACTGATGTCAGTGTGAAAGCATCAGTCTGTTGAAAATCTCACATCTGACTACATGACTTCCACACCTCACTGCAGGCATTTGCAGTGACATGTTGCCAAGAAAAACTGGTGCAGCAATGAAGATTTGTGCTTTGCTTTTATGTCAAAGCACCATTTCAAAGAAATCAGAACTGCTACGCATGTTGACACCCCACTAATATTTGTTATACTTTACATATATCATTATATCATTCTACTTTACATATCATTAACCTTATTTTTATCATTCTATACTGCATAAAATATTTAAGTTAACATACTTAACATACCGTCTGAAAACTCACATACCTCAGATAAATGAGACAGACTCACAGCACCCATAAAAAAATTATTCCAGTTTTGTCAGACACTTTCAAGTAATGGCACTTTGAGAGTTAGGGTCAATAAGCCATGAAATAGCTTTGCTACTCATATATAGAAAATCATTTCTTTTATATTGTTTAAACGTTTGTGTTTGTTCAGACAGTCATCCTATCCGAGCTATTTTTTTTTACCAGAAATTGCACCTTATGCAAAACCACCATTTAATCTGGCAATGAGATAGATCTCTGCTGCCTTCACCAGGAAGGGAGAGCAATAATTGAAGAATGTTAATACATCTAAACAATACAACCAAAAGTTATAAAGCGTAAGGGAAGTTTCCAGAGCTTTGATCAATACTGAAGTATTACATTACATTATTCAAGAGACCTTTTGCATTTGCTGTCTACCCTAGAAGTAGTCTTTCAAGGCTCAGTGGTGATGGATGATATACTTACGTGGTTTCCAAAATTATTTCCTCTCAATATCTTTTTAAACATTATATAATTCTAGTTTGTATGGGAATTATCATTTCTGTAAACAAAGTAAATTATGCATCACAATGCTGTTTAAAAGCTGACAGTCTTGTCAATATGTTACACAAATCGAGTGGGACCGTTTTTCCCCATGAGTTAAGATCTGATTTAACAATTAACACAAGTACAAGATTAGAAAAAGAAAAAAATTAACATTTTCCTCTTTGGTTCAAAATATGTTTTTTGCTTATTTTTAAAAAATTAGCTTCAAAATTTATGGACTCCAGTAAATCGTAAACAGAACCTCCGTCTTTTTGTCATTACCTGGGGAATTGTCAGTATACTGTAGTACGTTGCTTTTACGAATTGTCTTACATTCATAACGACAAGAACTTAGTTATTTAGAAAATCGTTTATAAAACAGATGTAATAATTTATAGTTAAGTTTACTGTAGAAACCTACAGTACCTAATTCCCAGGCGGCATGCTGTATATTGCAAAACTTTTTGTTGATTTAATTGTTTCACAAATAGGTAGTTCCTTTATTACAACAGTATTGAAATTACCCTTGTGACTCATACTTAAAACAAAAAACACGTGTTTGCAACAATGGCTTCACTAGAGATGTGGAAATTTAAGCTATTGTTAACAGACCATATAGACCACGAAAAAAAAAAAAAATTAATCGACTTTTAGCCCACTTATCGCCGTAAACAAAAATAACAATACAATAGTAAAATTGAATTCTCGCGCTGCATAACTTAAAACGAAGCGGTGAATCGAGCAGTTCAGCTTACCTGACACGCGATCCGTGGAGCACGCATTCACTCAACCCAAGTTCTCACATCATCGTCTTTTCGCTTTCAGCCGTCACAGTAACAGTTTAGCACACATCACTACTTTTATATGCGAGAGTTAAAAGCAATGCGAGGGAATAGATTTTTTTTTTTTTTTTTTTTTGCCTTTCCAAGCTTCTATCTTAAAAGAAACAAAACCAGCTCACAACACATTGAACCCTGACAACAAATATATCGTCATTAACGATGCTCTTTCTTCATGACTTTCTAAGGCGGGGTAACGGTAGTCAGATCTATACAGGTAACATCAATTGCGGCCATTTCATTGTGAAGATTTGTCATTACGCGTCAGGGGGCGCAAAAACAAGTCCAGCGGTGTTCTTCACCCCAGATGGAATCAATAGATGGACAATTAGCAAGCGCTGCATAAACACTTCTACATAGCTAAAGAACCTATCGCCATCATTTATACATTTATGACGATATTATGGAATAGACATCGTATGGGCATTGAATTACTGCCAAAATTATTTTTGAACAATTTTAATCAAGCTATGGCAACACGAGCCTTACCCAGGATCATCCTCAAGCGCCTGAAGATAAAACATTTTATTTTCGAAAAAATAGTCCGATGTATTGGCAAAGTTCAGGAGGGATTATTCAAACGTCTCGTATTGACTACTTCGAACAAGTTGCAGAGAAGACTGTCTGAAACTGATAGCCGCCTTCAGACCGTGAAAAGGGGCGAAGGGACGAGAGCCCGAAATGTCTCCAGAGGCTGCGCCACCGATAATTAGCGATCAATCATGAATTAGTTTAAAAGCTTGAAAAGAACACGGAGAGCATTATTAGATTGTAAAGATTCACTGTTTTTCGATAATCACTTCGTTTTTTAGAAGAGTTCCCTGCCCTCAGCCATCTATTCATTAGTCTTTCCTGCCCTACTACCACATCAAGGGAAAATCGGTGCGGACAGCAAATGCAGCAAGCACAGGGTGAAAGGAAATGTTGCTTATAAAAGGTGCCTCAAAACTCTAAAAAGCTTTGCAGGGGGTTGTGAATGTTATGAATATCAATATCCAGACTCTATATGTCAAAAGAAGAGAGAGCAGCAGTGATTTTCCCACTCATGACAAATTAGCCTCGATCAGTAGAAACGGATTGATGGCCTTACACTCTGGACAACCATACAGGCATCAGATTACCCTCATGAAGAGCCTTTATAGACCCATCCCTCATATAAACAATGTTCAAGAGAACAAAGAATAGAAAGTGGCTTTCAGCCACCTTTTGCCACTCATAGATCACGTCTACATTTAAAGGTCTTGCTAATTGATAGCCCCTTCACAGGACACAATGTGCCCCCCCCCCCCCCCCCCCCCCCCCCCCCACCCCCCCC
>JAODJU010000036.1:3712812-3730834 GCA_026776725.1 Gnathonemus echidnorhynchus | reverse complement strand
TTTCTCTTAATATTTATTAGTCCAAGTTCCAGTATTATTTCTTGAGAAACCACACCAGCGCCTTACCAGATAAAAGGGCAAGCACTCAGAATTACTCTGAGCATTGTGAACTGGGGGCTTTTAAGTCAAACACAAACTGAAGCCACATCCAATGTGGATTTTTAAATGCCGTAGTCCAACTGTAAACTATTCTTGAGCTGTGAAATTGTGCATATAGCACATGATATTTCTGTATTTACCTTAACTCTTACAAAGGCATTCAGTTAATGGTTCTGTTTTTCATGCATGCTGTTTTTTAAAACAGGCATTTGCACTACTGGCAGGAAACTCCAGGCCAATGGGTGAGGAGAATTACTCTCGGCTAGCTGCAAAATGGACAAAGGATCACCATCATCCTACATAAAAAATGTAATACACATTGAAGAGATTTTTTTAGATTACCTAAAATGTTTAATAATACATCTTAGTTAAAGCAATCAAATGCAGACAAGTAGAAGAATCTGCAGTTGGGTACATGTGTACCAAATTACATTATGTTGCTTATCAGATATTCTTCCATGGAGTCTTTCACATATTTTAGTACTGTCAGATCTTTAGTGGTTTATAATACTGGGTATTTTTCACTCAAGCTAATTCAGGGGAATGTATGTGGCTTAAGGGTGCAACTGAATTCCAGCTCATGAAACTGAAGCCAGCTCCTTTGCTTCAACTGACCTTGTTTTTCAGGTTTCACCCATAGTGCCTAGCAGTGCAACAATGGCATCCTGGGGCAGAGTAGAAACTGATAAATGTCAGGTAACTCTGTACTGAAGGGACTGTGGGGTTTCTAACATCGATTTCAACATAATCGGAATGACAAGTATTGCTGCAAATAACATTAACAGTATTACTGTTCTTATTGTTACGATAAAAGCAAACCATGGTGTTGCGTGCAAATAAACAAAATTTCAAGATTTTACATCGATTATACTAATTATATGTTAACAGCTAAACTTTAAAATGGAGACAAAAAGTTTTCATAGCTGTAAAATCTGAAATCTGCCACTCATGATTACTTTGGCAGCTGTGCTTTGCCAGTGCTTCAGATGGGACCCATGAAAATGCGCCACATATTGACAAGAGCTGTGCTGACAGTGGAAATACTGAAGATAATGAACATGTAACAAGATGTCTCCCATCATTACTGTAGTAGCAGAAAAGCTCTAACACCCTTCTTAACTCAGACATGAGGCTGTAAATCATTTACATCTACATTTCATGTATTTAGTAGACGCATTTATCCAAAGTGACATTTATTTTTTTGAGAGAGCAGGGTCAAACCATCCCTGGAGAAACTGAGGATAAGGGTCTTGCTCAAGGGCCCAGTTATGAAGGATACACCAGGATCCAGGATGTACCCCTGCCTCGTACCCTATACTGCCAAGGATATGTTCCATGCACACCTGTGACCAGGACCAGATTAAGCCATTGGAAGATGGATGGATGTATATTTAAATTGCTAAGCCATTGCTAAGTTATAAGTAAAAAATAAAAAATAAAAAAAAGAAAAGAACGTAAGTTTTTTTTATTGCGGACTAAAACTTAAAAATAGCTTTGTTAGTACTGACTAGTAGTGCAGAAATGAATGCTAAAAACATAATGCTAAATAGATTTTCCTTTTTTTGCAAAAAAAGGAGAGCAGTGGTCATGGACAAGACTGTAAATGTAACACCTTGCATTTCTGTACTGTGTAGCCACTATTACGTAGGGAATTCCTGAGCATTACATAAGAAGGGAATTGATGAACTAAAGGCAGCATTAAAAAATACTTCCCATATATTCCCCATAATTCCAAATAATATAATTCATAAGATGGACAGAGAAAAATACTGAAAAATTAACACTAAAAAAGGAAGTTCAAATTAAGGCTACATTATGTAACATCTTTATATAAAGTCAAACAGACATATGTAACCACACATAAGAATCTAGACACCGGAAAATCTGTTCTGCAGATGATGGTTATAATTCCAGCTGACTGAGCAGTGAGTTGAATGAGGCATGTATCAAAGTGTAGCTCATAATCACTGTAAAACTCTAAATTACAGTATTTAGTCAGTTTGCTGCAGGTAGACCTTAAAAATTAATACAACAGGGTCACCAAACACTAATCATTCTGTAAATAAGCTGCCCTAAACAAATTATTTGATTTATCAAATAAAAGTTACTTTTGCATGTATGCATGTAATATATTCCAGCTAGCAACATGTTATTGTTTCAGCGTTGAATTATAGTTTAAATGCGTTGAATTATGATCAGTGTTAAATTATCAACATTGAAACTTAGTAGATTTTTAGTCAGATTTTCAGTATTGAAAAATTGAGAGTGGCAAAACCTTGATTCAATGTTGACATAAAGTGAAAGATTGAATATCAACGTTGTTTCAACCTTTTTGTCTGATATGGAATCAATGTCATTTCAGCATATGTGTGCTGTCTGGGATGTATACTGCTTGACTTAAAAGAAAACTTGCTTCATTAAAATGTATGGAGATGAATGGAGTTTGACTGACCCAATATCTAATGTCTTCTTTGGAGCTTTAGAGTTAATCTAAAGAGTTTTCAACTGCAGCAGCTGTAGTCCAAGGTCAACATATCAGCCCTTCCAATCAAATCAAATTTTTATTACGACAGAGCAGCCCTATCTAGGATTAGAAATCACTTTAATTAATTGAATTAGCTCCGCATTCAAAGGCCTGCTGGGGAAGAACCGCGCATGAAAAACTAGATCGGGTCATATCAGGACAAGTGAAGCAGAGATTAAATATTCCTGGCGTAGTGTATCCCCGGTGGACTCGGATCTTTGGCTTTGGCGTTTGTACAGCTGAGTCAGTCGGAAACTATAGAGCCATTTAACTTCAGGTGTATTTATAAGAAAATAAACAGTAATCACTTGGTGGAAACGAATCTCAGTGCGTCCCGATCAGGCAGCACCCTAAAGCATTCCTGGTGGGTTCGACCTACTGAAGTCTTTGTATTTATCAGTTGTACCGTTGTATGTAACAGTTTCTGTCCTATTCAGTGTCATTTGTTCAGTTTTTAATGCACCACGGTGTCCTGGTTGTTTTAGGGAGGTTTCATACAGCATCAATTATCTACCAGTCTGTCTCCACATCTCTGAATAATGCTACCTTCATGTAAAAAGGGTAACGTTAGGACTTCATTCATTACCTGATTTCCGTAGATCCACAGATCAGTATAATCTCGAAAATCTTTCTTTCAGTGCTCGCACATTCATCTGTTTTGACTTAACTTTGGGCTGCTGACAATTCATTCTAAAAATTTTCTGTGGCTGGTTAAACGACAAATAAGCAACACAATTATACAAGTAGATCTTAATTATCCCGCCCAGCTGTACAAGAAAAATATACTTTTTCGCATGTCAACTTTTTGTTGTTAATTTACTCTCTAGATATTCGCGGCTTGCTAGACTTCGTCAGCTGGCGCGCGGCTCTCTGCTCACATCTAGCGGCGTTTTGGCGCCGTTGCTCCGCGAGCTCGCGGGCGGCCGTTAGCGCTCCGCTGTCGCCGACGCCCCGAATGGTTTGCACCAGACCATCTCACCAAAAGCACGCGCATGTCTTCAGCCCTTAGCTCTGCTATTTGACTATCGGGGTGCCCAAAGACAAACACAATCCACCGTATAGAAAACGCATTGATGTATATAAATAAGCACAGACGAACGTTTTGTAGAAATATTTGAAAGCAAATGTAGTATTCCAGTGAAAAACTAGGTGACACTTGTTACATATCCTAATTTGGCTGGCCAAGTATATCTTTGTACTAAGATCAATGAAGCTTTTTGTTTTGCTAACAAAAATGACCAGGAAACCTTCAGCTAATAAAACATTTATTTGCAAACATGATTTATATATATCTGAAGCAGTGAGTTAAAGAATCAAATACTGTGGCAATCATGTGCATCAAAATATGACACATGCGCTCAACACAGCCACATCTGTCTATGCATAAAAATAATGAAATAGAAAGAAGTTTTGTTTCTTCAAGTATTTGGAGCTTGCTTACAGAAAACATGTCGTATTTTTTCTTGACCACTATGGTCCATCCACTCTCAAATGCATGAACGGCCATTTAGGACAGTAAAGCACCAGGCTTTCTTTAATAATCTCTTTCTCCTATTCATTCTCTAATTTCTTTACTTTTAATTCATTTAATAAAAACAATCTTACACAAGCAATAATTCCCACAGTTCTGAAACAAATATTTAGATGACAAAAAGAAGGTTGGCTGGTACAAACAAGACAAAAATGAACTTTGGTCACAAATTTTGACTTCCTTTGAAGTTCCATGAGCAAAGTCAGACTTAATGTTTTTAAAACATAAAACACTTCTTTACAGACTGTGTATTATAATACATTAACAACACACTAACAATACATGAATATCTCTAGCATCCATCATATTTTAAGATGTACATGAACTATATTAATGTCATTTTATATGGCATGTGAATTATGTGTCATTGGCATGCACTATAACCTGAGGGATTTAATGTCTCCACAAATTTTGCTGAAAATATTAGTATTGATATTAGTATTGTAATTGGGCAAAAGCATAGAAAGTAAATGCCAGATCACTCAGCTGAGAGAAAGTGAGCGAAGATCAAATCTCAGTACATTATCTCAAATGATTTTGTGCGCCTGAAATTTTGTGGAAGGTTGATGACACTTTTTTATACATATGAAGCTGAAACCATGGGCAAAATTAAAGCATCAAATATATAAAAAAAAAATCAGCAAAACTCTCAAACATTACATATGAGGACAGACAAAAACCAGTATCAAATAACCTGTGACTCATTTTGAGATGTTTAATTAGACCAGATACTGAATTCATCCGACACTCTTTTCCAGGTGCAGCAATGCATCAGCAGTGATTTGGGTGTATAAAATTAAATCCCTGAAGCTTAAGATAAAAACTGAACTGCAAAGTCCATCACTTACATTAATAAAGCAATAAATGGTTCTCATGTTCGAAATAATGAATGGAAAAAAGAAAAATTCAAACTTATCTTCATGGTAAAATACAGACAAATTAAAAAAAAAAAAAAAACTGAACATAATACTCACATTCTCCTGATTTCAATGTCAATAAAACAGCCTAAACATGAAAAATTAAAAATCCATTTACAGGGAGAGAGTAAATGTGATTTATGAACTGGTCTAAAAATTAATCCAAAGAAAATTTTCAAGCTGTCACAATTTCTGTTACTTTATAGAAATGATATACCTGTACATGTGCATTTTAAATTGTTAATCGCCTAATGTATTAAGTTATTCTTTGTGCAAAAAATATCAGAGTTCAACTCTGCTAAAGATGAGATTCATTCTCTAAGACCCTGAGATTTAATGTGAGGGGAATGTGGTTTAGTCTTCCCCTGCAAATACTCATTTTTCATTGTGCCCATTATGTCACTGCACTGCATTTTTTACACTGGGGTTTGAAAGGGCATAGACACAATATTCAAGAGCATGCAGGGAGTTCACATATTGAGTATGAGGCCATGTTTATGAACCTCAAAACCCAATGAAATCTTTACTTTGTGCCTTTGAACACATTGTTAAACTTAATGAAAGATGTATAGCAGCAGAATATAATGATGTAGCTTTTCACGATAAGGACATAAGAAAATATAAGGAAAAGGTTTTTTTCAGGTTGAATCAGTGGGTTGCAATATACCTAGAGAAAGAAAAAATTGTTTCCACTAAGAAAAAATTCTTAAAGGGCAATTACCATTATGTCACCATTTCCTGCTGGCCCAAGGCTGCTTTAGCCGTTTGAGGAACACATTGGTTAAATAACATTTAGCCCGCTGGAACAGCACAAGCAGGACAAGACGTATGCTTATGCACGCCCCCCCCACACACACACAGAACTTGGGTTTCGCATCAACACTCACTGAGCAATGGTGATCAGGAAGCGTACATGAATAACTCGCTGAGTGGTGGTGGTGGAGCCATTCATGACTCACTTTGGACCAGGTCAAAGCGGCAGCTGTGACCTTGTATGTTAATGAAGTGGACCTTCTCTTAGCTATAAACCATTTGTGCCAGCTGAGACACAGCTCAGTCCAAAACACACACCTTGAAGACCAACAACCAACCACTGCCCCTGAATCAATATCTGAAAAATATGTACACCTCTGTCACATTAGTCTGTCAAGTATATAAATATATATGCCTATATATGTGTAGGGTCATTAGGACTACAAATGTAGCTTGTGGGAGTAGAGGCGCATCTAGGAATTCTTTAAATAAGGCGTGAAATCCATTACTGGACTCTCCCACAAAACGTTTCCTGCAATGCAGCTTGACTCTGGGCTGCGATGGGGCCTATCTCTGGGCCCGAGCCTGGAGCAAGAGTCAAAGTTGACTCTTTCCACCTCCCTGAAGAACACATCTGTACCGAAGAGACGAGATTCCACGGCAAAGTTCTGGGGTGGAGATTTGGACAGACTAGCTGCCTCAGTCCTGCAGCAGGGTCTCCCTCCAGCTGAAGCTATGGTTGGGTCCATGCGTGAGCGGCAGGACGGGGGGCTCCACCAGCCGCCAGAGCCCAGTGTCCCCCTCCTCACAGGCACAGAAGCCCAGGTAGGGGATCTTGTTAGAGATACAAAAATGGAAAATTTAGCAAACTGCAGCCAATCTAAGACTCAACCTGTAATGTTCCTAATAGAGTGGCTGCTCTGTCCTGGAATCCTATAGCTGAAAAGTTTTCAAATGCAGTATTTTATAAAATGGTGGACAAATAGACATAGTTTATTGGTGATTTCCTGTTTATAAAAGCTTATGTTATTTAACAACTGTATAAAGTAATGTTATTTTTTATACAAATCAACTAAGGTGAAACAAATACCGTACGTTTCAGGGTTGCTGACTCTCACACCATTATAAACCTAAAATTAGCTACATCAAAAGTATCGGGGTACTGTATTTTGCAAACCCTACAGACTATTGACAGGGTAATAAAACTGTTACACGCATGTATATGTGTGTGACTGTGTGCCCAGAAAAATTTAAATTCTCACTCCAGACAGTTGACCAAAGTTGGAAACCCTGCGTTTTATTCGAAATGTGAAATGCACTGTTTTCGGCTTTTTTTTTTTTCACGTTTGCACAAACCATTTTTACTGGCATATGTGAGTGAAATGGGCGAACTGTGGAGCCTTGCCACAAAGGTGTGCTTCTACCTTTCGCACCACTTGCACGAAGTCCTTAGCGTTTTGCGGACTAAGACCCTGGATTTGTCGAGTGCAGGCCTCAAGGGAAGAAGCGTGTGCCACAATTAGGATGGTGTTTCCTGTGGAGCAACAGAAATATGAACAATAAAAAAACTGTAAATTCAATAAATTACAAGGGAAAAACATTCAAGGCAATAAACAGTAACTAAAACGCATGATGTCAGTACCCATGTTCAGGCAGTCTGCAAGGATGTCCTCTGTCACCTGGAAGCTCCGGCTGATGTAGGTGTCGTACAATTCAGACACAGTCAACTTGCTAACAGGAATATGAGGTCTGTGGAGTATGATGGTAAAATTCACCAGTGCCAGGCAAACAGGCTCATGCCAACTGCCTGCAGAGTGGAATTGTCAAAATGCCTGTATGTCTTACTGAAAGCCATCAGGGCAAAGACAGGCAGCAGCCGCATGCTGGCCACCAAGGCCTGACCTGTACGTCGTGTCTACACTCAGGCTGGCTGCAGCCAGGTCTGCCGGGGGGATCCAGGCAGGCAGTGAGGGTCCGGACACCCATTTCGTCCACTCAAAGAGACCCGGCTCAATTCGGATCTTCCTTCTGCCTTCCTGCTGCAGACCTGCATGTAAGAAGTTAGGTTTGGGTAGAACAAAGATCTGAGTCACACACAATCCAGTGCTTCTGCAGGAGATATTAGCGACAGAAATTAAGAGTATGCCTTCAAAGACCACGAGTCTAGACCGCTGGCTGACAGAGCTGTGGCACACGGAAGGTTTTACGTACCTTTGAGTATGTTGTGGGCCGTCTGCACGCATCGCAGGGACGGTGAGCAGTACACAAAGTCAACTGTAGTGCTGTTCTCTAATAAAGCCTCCCCTACAAACATAAAGAAATCAATAAAAAATAAATATATTTAAAAAGCCTCGGCCCTTCTGAGTGCAGCATAGATCAGTCAGGGCTAAAGCCAGCATACTATTTACTGGATAAATTATTATTTGGAAAACCATTTGGTGTCGTTTTCACTTTTTCAATCCAGTGTATTTTTTTCCTTTGGATTGAAGCGCACAGGGTCTGGTGGGGCTGGAACTTACATACCCACAAGCCGGGCCTGGGTAGACCCAAACACGGTGAGGGGGGCATCCTTCTCATAGTCACGATATCCTCCACTGCGTGGCAGAAGGCTCAGGGGCATGTTCAGGTTTGTGCGCACGTAGCGCCCTGCATCATCCAAAACACAAATCTGAACTGACAGTATGCAATTAATAGGTGCCTTCGCTAGTTCTCCAAGTCTGTCTGCAGAATTAACTGACAAGCGCATGCTGTAACTTTCATTTTGCCTATAGTGCTCCATAAGTCTATAATAATGCATAATGCCACCGTGATCAGATGTTATTAGCCATTCTATTGCAGTAACCATTTATGCACATAAGCTAATCACAGAAATCAGAGGGTTTCATGTGGAGTAGACAAAAAAAACTCCAGTGAACATATTTGCAAACTACATGCACTCGCCAGGTCACCCAAGTGAAAGTACGATGCACGGAAATCCCTCCATTGGAGACAACGAGGTCTTTCATTCCACAAAGAGCCTCACCTTTGGCATCCAGGCACTGGGAGAGCCAGTGTTTCCCAAACACCACGTCCATCCGCTCACCGTGGCGACAGACGAACAGAGTCCTCTTGGGCGGTTTGGTCTGGCCGAAGACCCGCAGTACCTGAGCAAGTCGGCTTAATCATATCCTCACCATCCACTGCTTGTGACTGATACACTGGCTACCTGATTAAGACCAATATGACACCTGGATATTTGTCAGACAGCAGCACAGATTACAGGTGAGACCCAGAGATTACATGGCCATCTTACATGGCCAGCTCTTATGTCCTAATGGAGTCCTGTGGGGATTGTGCTGAGCTGTACCTGCATGGGCTGGCAGACGACGCCGAGGGGGGCCTGGCCCGTGGCACTGGAGTCGCCGATGAACGGGCCGTCCAGCAACCCATCTGAAGCTTTGTTGACCAGAGCCACCATGCCTGCTGGGGGATTACAGCTGAGAAAGGAGTGAGACCTGAACAGGACATGAAGCAAAGGTCAACAGGCTTCTTCTCCATGCGAGTCGCCGGGGCGGCAGCTACAAGGCTGTGCTCCAGAGACTCACCCGTGGAAGACCCAGGTGTCTGACTCGTCAGCCTGGTCCACGTAGTTCTCAGGCAACAGGCCAGACAGGCCGGTGCCGAGGGAGGTGCCATAGATCCAGCCCTCACTGGTGCTGCCTTGCTCTACAGGCAGCACGAAGATGTAATCACCAGGCACCAGCTCCAGTTCGTCTTCATTCTGAGGCACGTAGGGGTACATAACCCGTAGGGTCTAGGACACAGGGGCAAAGCCAAGTATATAAGCATTGGGTACATAACCCGTAGGGTCTAGGACACAGGGGCAAAGCCAAGTATATAAGCATGGGGTACATAACCCGTAGGGTCTAGGACACAGGGACAAAGCCAGGTATATAAGCATAGGATACATAACCCATAGGGTCTAGGGCACAAGTGCAAAGCCAGGTATATAAGCATGGGGTATATAATTCGTAGGGTCTAGGGCACAGGGGCAAGGCCAGGTATATAAGCACGGGGTACATAACCCATAGGAAAGGAAGAAAGTACCTCATGGTTGGCAAATCGAATATCTCGGGAGAAAAGAACAGCAAGCCAGTCACAGCCAAGTGATACTTCGATTCCTTTGGCCAGCTTCTCCAGTGAAGAGAGGTGATTGGTCTGGAACTGGTAAGCCAAGGTGACATGGAGCTGTTTCTTATGGGGTTCTACATGGACATCTGGAGACAGAGAGGAGGGCAGACAGGAGTTTAAGGCATACCACCATGGTGCCCATCTGGAAACCCAAAAAAGGACATTTACAGAGGAATGCTGCTGCCACTACTCACTGCACATTTACACATTTTAGACAGTAATGCGATGACAGCGGTAGGTAAGAAAGTGTATTATTTGTCTAAGAAGAGACATATTTGATGCTGAATCTAAACCAATCAATGCACACACTGTGAAATTAAAGGTAACTTTACATAATTAACAGTGCTGGCAGGTGACCAATAATAATATACAATGCTGCCAGGTGACCAATCATAATACACAATGCTGCCAGGTGACCAATCATAATACACAATGCTGCCAGGTGACCAATCATAATACACAATGCTGCCAGATGACTAATAATAATATTACACGTTTCAATATCTTAAAGGTGCTGCCACACTACGTGTACTATGAAGCAAAGCTTGCCGAGTATTTTATATTACAGAAATCTCTTGTCCTCTCTTCCCACCTGCTTGTGCAGCAGCTTCCGTGGCAAAGTCAGCAGCAAACTTCTTGAGAAGCTCTGCGACCTGCTCCTCCACAAAGAGGCCAATGAAGCTGGAGGAGGTGTAGAGCTCCAGGGGCAGCGGGCTGGGGAAGCGGCCTCTCCACTGACTCACCACGGACTCCAGAGCTTCACAAAGGGCCTCCACCTTGCTATCTGCACACTGTGCAACATGGAGGACTCAAAGTCACCCTGACACAGTGAAATCCAATATGTCGCAGCGTATATCTGATGAAGGGCTATCAGCCAGGCTAAAGGGAGCTCACCATGAAGAACTGACAGAGTGTGATGTGGGGGAAGATGTTATGGGCCTTGTTCTTCCCACAGATGAGGCGTGACTGCTGCCAGAAGTGCGAGAGCTGGTGTAGCAGCGGTCCGCTGGGACGCAGGTACAACACAAACTCCCGGGGAAGGGGCTCGTTGAGGAAGGGGTCATCAACATGGGAGAAGAGCCTGGGACAGCCAGTGGGGGGGGGAGAGCGGTGTTCAAGATGCAGGGAGAGCATCTCCATGTTTAGGACTTCACTCATATTTGTTGATGGCAAAGCCAATGGAAGTGCCAGGAAAGGCAAAGTTTAAAAATATAGTGTCATTCCAGTAGGGGGCAGCAGCAGCACTGCAATGCCTAATTTGAGTCTGCAGATTACTACTGTAAGTCTCAGTGTTTGCTTTATAAACTAGCAATATGTCTGTGCATCTGTGCGTGTCGGTGTGCATTCATTAGTGGTTCACTGGTGTGGAAATTCTGACCAGTGCCAAAAACCGATTTATTTTTGTCTAATTTTGCTGGCACCTTGCTGGGGGATGGAAGTTGTCAAACTGGGCTACATGAACACCATCCACAGCCATCCGGCGCAAACCCTCTGGTGACAAAATTTACATCGTCTAACCCTGTGCGTGATTTTAATCTGTGGAAAAGGAAAGGTTGACCTACAGGCCAGAGTTGCACGTTGCAGGCCGGTACTTGGAGACCATTCATATGCAGTGAATGAGTTGACACTTTCTCCACTGCGGATGATGGCTGATCGTCCAATGAAATCATCTTGTTCATTATTTCAGTAGCTGTGGCTTTAGCTCAAGTGCTGCTAACTTTGAACATTGATGAAGTTTAAATATCAGACACATCACACATTAAAGATCGACACATCAAAATGATGCAGATATCTTGGCTTCAAATATCGGCCGATATGTTAACCAATATACTGTGCATCTCTAGCATTCAAAGTACAGTGGAATCTGCTTATATTGATCACGTCTGTTTGGGCGAAATTGAGCACTATAAGCAGATTATCATTATAAACGATTTTCTTTCCCTTTTCTTTATGTCTCAGACAGATTACCATCTAATTGACATTTATTTATTTATTACATAAAAATAAAGTAATAAAACGGATAGTGTCGCTATTTGCAGAATTTTATTGACTCCTTCAAAATACAGTACAGCAGTGCTGTGTCTCCGGTTGTCACATGTGCCTTTAACTGTGGTTGTACTCGGTCCTTGCCTGATCCTCACGTGTCTTAGCCATGGTGTGATTACACGTCCTTTGTGTCTGCTTTACCGTACTTAGTTCCCCATGTTTCCCTGTCAACTTCCCCATGTTTCCCTGTCATTCATGCCTTTTGTGTCATTGTTGCTTGTTGTGGGGTCACTTTAAGAGTAAACTCCTGATGACAGTGCATAGCTCATGCTTTCAGGCTGCAGATCTTCATGCTACATTTGGCTGCAAATGAGGATGGTCATGGGAGATCCTGCAAACAGCAGTAATATTCCACCAGACCAGCAGAGAGCAGGCATATTGCAACAAACACTAATGCAAGCATTGTAGTGAACTGACAGTAAACTTTTCATGAAGTTTAAAAATTTGTTTGTCTAGGCTTGGGCGGTACTAAGGTAATATGGCATACCGCAAATTTTATCGTCAAAATTTCAAAATGCCTCAATATTGTTGTTCTGAAGATGCTAAGTACCTCGGTAAAATGTCTGGACAATATAAAAAATCAGGAATGTGGGTACCTCCAAGCCAACCATAACTACTAAACATACAGCTGTTCTTCTTCTAATCATTCTTGGTTGATCTCTACCCTGTGAAACTCAGTGCTGCCACCTACTGGAAACAGCTACTCAATTTCCTTGCACATGTACAGTTGAAGCACATGGACACGAATGATCTCTGCTGGACAGAAAAACCTGGGCTACACGCGCACCATCCACAGCCGTCTGGCGCAAACCCCTGGTGACAAAATTTCCATCATGTGACCCTGCATGTGACCGAAAGTGTATGTGGCAAAGTGAAATATGAAATGTCCTTAACTCACCAGTCACAAGCTGCTTGCACACTCCTTCCTCCTGTCGACACCAGCGCTTTCAGTCTAGAGGCAGAGAGAATCAGAGGCAGAGGGCATCAGACCAAGCACACAGAGACAGGCTCTGTGAAGCTCCACACTCATTAAAACATGCACATCCATATCACTTTGGATGTTTCAAAGTGAGGACACTCCTTAGCATCTCTGTATCTTGCATTAGGTTCCACAGAGTTTATTTAAAGCATAATTAAAAATATCACTTGAACCTTGGGGGTGGTGTGTCGCTCTGCAGCTCAGGACTGTACCTGTGATCAGAAGGACATTGGTTCAAATCCCACAGCGCACAGTGATTTCACAGTTGGGCCCTTGAGCAAGGCCAGTTGTTGCAGGGACCCTGGCTCATTCTGCTCTCAAATCCTCACGTGTAAATCGCTTTTAACAAAAGAGTCTCCTAAATAAATGTATGTAAAAATGTAGAACCACCAACTAGAATGAAGCATACATAATTCTAAACACCTGAGAAATGCAGCAGGACTTGAGGAGTGAGTGCTTCCAGTGGTGTCACGAAGCAGTCAGCTTTGTGTAATATCAGTTTGCTGACCCTCACCTGTCTCCTATGAATTTGCAACAATTGCAGGTCACTTCCTGGAACAAGAACCTGTACTGTATGTTCTGCACATTATTTATAGACTACTGTCCATAACATGCAATGCCATATAAACAATGATGTCGGATCTGTTTTTCATTACTGAAAATCAAGTACTGAAACGAAATGCACCAGACAGAGGCAACAAACACAGACACACACACACCTTGGGACTGGGGTGAAGGCTTTACAGCTCACTGCCAGCACACACGGCTGTATCAGGACACAGGGACTGGGAGAACGGCATCAGCTTTCAGTTCAGAACAGAACACCAGCATGAAGAGCTGGGGCAAGCAGAACCGTGTAGATAAAAACTGATCTCCTAATGAAAGGTGTGAAATGAGGACAGAAGCATGGCAATGAAACACCTCTGTCACTGATCTCTCACACACACACACACACACACATGCAGACACACACTCAGTCGGTCAAAGGCATTGTTTGTTCTATGCTGAAAACAGAAGTCCAGTCAGGTAAACATCCTCCGATCAATTTAGCTCTGGAGAAATGCAAACCTTCTTTTCTGCTAAAACCTACCTGACACCTGATACCATTCTTAACGAGCAGATATTCTTAAGCTGATTTAATTACTCTTAATGAGTCCTCTGAACTAATTAGTCTCTTTATAAAGCCTTAAAAGATAAGCTCAGTGTTCGCCTTCAGGGACCCTGCGCCGTTCCTCCAGAGTTGGATCCGTCTGTAACCACTGAACTATTTATTTCCTGTTCACTAAAGTGACAGGAACAGACCCCCGCTCTCTCAAAGCCAAAAGATCAGCAACTCAGGGAAGCTTCTGAAGTATGTATGACTGTCTGTGAAGTCTATGTGCCTCACTTAAAATTACAGAGGTGGGTGTCCTTCTGGAATAGGTCGGGAATTTGGCCCCACGGGTGCGACATACAAGCAGCCATGAGCAAAGACTTCATGTGCATGTTTGCAGAGATGCGTGCTGGTCTGTGCCAGTCATCTAAATCCATGCATAATTCAAAGTCACACTCCTACTCCCACCCAGGTTCCTGACGTCTGCCTAACCCGTATTTTTCAAAAGCTCTGGGTTTTTCAGCACTATTTCCCTTAATCCTATGACTGCATCTGCTCAAGAGGCTACATCGACCCACACGAGAGGAGAGAGCACAGCACAGAGGCTTAGGCAGGTGCTGACTCACTTCCTCCATTAACAATAGCACATTCAATGCCTGCCATCAAAGGGAGGGAAAGGCCTGATGTCATGTGGTCATTAGCGATACGGTAAAGGGCTGATCGACTTTAACAAGGCGCCCATTGTGATTTTATCCCAAATCACCCTCCAAACTGGACCAGAGTGCAAACCAAGAGTGAACCAAGAGCATCACATAGGTCACATCTGGGGCAGATTTACCAGGAGGTACTGCGGGGGTCTTTATGACTCAACTGCTGTTGGTCCAGTAGAACAAAATCTTCCCCGTACTTGCTTCAACCTCAGGAGGAACTCGATCAGGTGGAGGAAATCATGACTTTTTGGTCACACATGCCTGTGCGTGGTCTGCGAGGTAAACAGGAAACACAGCAACAATGGCACCCTGCAGGAGACCCACCCTTAAAACAAAACTAACAGGGAACTCAAATATCTCCACTTGCTTTCTGTCACTTTCTGATCTGGTGCAACACCAGAAGCATTAACTCCAATCCAGAACACACCGGTGATGTGGGGGGCGCCTTGTCTACAGATTCCTTCTGGCCTTGGGCTCAACAAGCACAGCCCCCTGTGGGAGGAGTGCTGGTACCACCCCCAGGCCCAGCCCACTCCCCCTCCACAGTCACATTAGCCAGATAATTAGGTGACGGCATTTTGAATCATGAGGAAGTGTGTCAGGTCTCCCATGATTTGCAGATGTCTTTATGGGGGTGCAATTATACAGTATTCAGTTATTAGTAGACATTTTTTCCAAAGTGAAACACACAGATTTTACCAGTGTTTTTTTTTAACTGAAGTGAAGTCCTTCCCAAAGACACAACCTTCACAGGGGAGTTAAGCTTCCAATATCTGGGATACAAATATCTTTAGGGTGCAGGAATGTAATCTGCTTTAGGTCCAGGCTCCAGAGCTCTCCAATCTCCAGTGAGAAGCCGAGAGCACTCAGGACATCCCCCTCCATCACGGGCAGATGGTCTCGTCCAAACAAGGCAGATGTGCCCATGAGACAGTACACCTTTCACGCATATTACTAATATATTACTAACTCTCATACAGACCATTCAATCCAAAGCTCATATGCCCATAATGGTAGAGATGACAGGTTAACATCCATCCATTCATCACATACATAAGTGGTTGAATGTAGTGAAGCTGTCACAGGGAGCACAGGGGACCAGACTGGGGACTTCCTTTGGTGGGATGGCAGTCCATCACAAGGTATGCATTCACATACATAATTGCATACTTTGCACAATTTAAAGACACTGATTCCCTAGATACACGTTTTTGGACAGCTCTAAGAAGCCAGAGGAAAAGAGATCATGTACAGCGATCCAGAACTGAACCCCCCAACACTGGAGGTGTAAGTCCCAGCCCACTAAGCCACCATACTGTACTGTAAGTAACAGGCCTGACCGCCAGGAGAGAGTGTGGCACAGGAGTTACCATAAGTAACAGGCCTGACCGCCGGGAGAGAGCGTGGCACGGGAGTTACCATAGTAACAGGCCTGACCGCCAGGAGAGAGCGTGGCACGGGAGTTACCATAAGTAACAGGCCTGACCGCCAGGAGAGAGCGTGGCACGGGAGTTACCATAAGTAACAGGCCTGGCCACCAGGAGAGAGCGTGGCACAGGAGTTACCATAAGTAACAGGCCTGACCACCAGGAGAGAGTGCGTCACAGGGGTAACCATAAGTATCAGGCCTGACCACCAGGAGAGAGCGTGGCACAGGGGTAACCATAAGTAACAGGCCTGACCACCAGGAGAGAGTGCGTCACAGGGGTAACCATAAGTAATGAGCCTGACCACCAGGGGTTTTTCTCTAATGCCACAAACAAATTCTTGCACAAAGGGATGAAATCATTTTTAAATAATTTATTCAAGGCTACTTTCCAACTTCTAAAGCAGACATAACTCAAAATATAATTTATTAATGACATAAGTGTAGTCTTTAGCAGGCCTATTTTCAGACAAAAACACCATCAGGCCTTGACACAGACGTCTGTGGCATTTAAACCTGAATACTGCAGATGAGATTAAACCAGTCTGAAACACATGTGCAAACACACACACACACACACACACGATGACTGAGAAATCGACGTGTAAAAACATCCCAAGCATGGTGACAAAAACCTAGTAAACATCAACAGAACCAGTACAACTTGTGCCATGGCATATTTTTCTTCCACTGTTACTGTTGGTAATACTGCTGCTTTCTCTAATAATACTCTAAAATACTGTTTGTCCATTGCTTCCTTCTCTAAGGGATGCAGTGAGAACATTTTTAGGCTGGGGTGTAACCGATTAGTTCTATTCACGGAAGCCTCGCAGTGGAAGAAATTGTTTTAGCTTTCATTGTATTAGGGCAGAGGAGCAGTGTTCACAACATGTATACATCTCTGCCTTCCTGTTTGGCAGAAAGAGCCTAGAGCCCTAGGACAGAGAGAGCTAGAGAGAGCTAGAGAGAGAGAGAGAGAGAGAGAGAGAGAGAGAGAGAGAGCGAGAGACAGAACCTGCATGGAATGCTAAGGAAGAAATGGGTGTGTGGCAGCTTTGACAAGGCTGCAGTCACTAACATCCTGCTTGATTAGCACTAAAGTGACCTAAAGCCTCTCTGCTGATAAGAAACTCAGTGGCCAAGCACTGGTCAAACCAGGGCCTGTTCTACTGCAGACTGATCCAAACTGTGTCACATTAGCAGTCTGTGGAAAAGATTCCCAGAGGACATGGAGGACCTCATGTTCTGCAAGGTACCTGGCGTTCCCCTCCCCATCTCACTGCTCTACAGCGACATCTACTGTCAGCTGGGCACATAGGCACCCCTGGGGCAGAACAGAACCAGCGGCACTCCTGTGCATTCTGGCATTGCCTAATGAAGCCTGCAGCCGGGGGGGGGGGGGGGGGCGCTCTTCACAGGTGCTGTTCATAAATAATTAACTACATTAACAATATTAATGTGAACAGGAAGGGGGATGACAATTCCCACAATCAACTGTCCATTAAATACTTGTATAAGAAACTCCACGTCTCCTTGATTTATTTCTTATTTTAACTCAAATCAGGCAAGTGATGATCCCTCCGATGAACCGCTGCAGCTACTACCGAGCCGCTCCTGAACGGAGCAGGTGGTGTTACTGCGGAGCACGGTCTACGCAGGTGGTGTTACTGCGGAGCACGGTCTACGCAGGTGGTGTTACTGCGGAGCACGGTCTACACAGGTGGTGTTACTGCGGAGCACGGTCTACGGAGGTGATGTTACTGCGTAGCGCGGT